>JASBNA010000116.1:0-66402 GCA_038087015.1 Cerrena zonata | reverse complement strand
CACCATACCTGGACATGCTGCAGAGTACACATAGCATGGAAGAGCACCAAAGTTTGTTGTGAATAAAGTTCCTTCATTTGTATTGATTCTTGTAAGTTCACGAGCAGATAGTGCCTGCGATCCTCGAACATCAAGTGCACACTTGGGATCCAGACACACACGTGTAGGTGGATATAGAGGATAGAATACTGCAAATAATAGCAATCAGCATGAGATTTTGCATATTGGGTTCAACGTACCAGTCCGATGGCGAACACCGTATTGTAGGAAGAATGGCAAGTACCGACCATTACGCAGGGCAGTCTCATCCAGGAGGGAACTACGCTGCGTTCTACACTCCCAGATAAGCTCGCGTTGCGCAGTCCATGCACGTGTGATGCACGGAACATCAACACCAAATGCCTCTGCAAGGAAACTAGAGACATTATGTGGTAAAGCGGCGGGAGGCCCGTTGCTATGGATGCTTGCACCCATTCTAAGCCTTCCCCAAAGTGCTGGGCTACAAGAGAGGTGAAGCGAAAGGTATCCCGAGATGAGAGACTAGTAGGTACATTGCCCTGCATTGAGTGATCAACGGGAGTACAGGTAGTAAGCATCACGACAAACAAACTTGAAAGTCGATCGTACGTGGCAGTATCGTTGAACGAGCGCCCTATACCTAGCACACATCAACAACACCAAGCAACCCCCCACCGAAAGTAGACCAATGGACTTATAGCCCATGGGGCCCAATTCGGGTCGATTTGGGAAATGGACCAATAGACTTATAGCCCGAGCTCACTTCGGGTCGGTCCATCGGTCCAATAGCCCTGGGCTATTAGCCCAACTGTCTGAGAGTCAGACGTTCCCGGATTTTGGGGGTCATTGAAGACAGATGGGTATTGGCTGAGGTCTGTGCTGCGTGCAGTGCATGTGACATGAACCACCGGGATGAAGCGGTTATTGGGGTCAAAGACATGCTGGTGTGGCATGAGTCGGGAGGTTGGTTCGCTCCACTGGTGCGGTGTGGAGGTTGACTGCAGCTTCTGCGACAGAATCGACAGGGGTTATGTATGATGAAGTGTAGTCCGACCAGTTTGTTGGTGCAGTGTATGTTGGGTGGTCATGTAAGTGCCCTGAGCTTACGAAGATGGAGTTGTGGCACGCCTGGGTTTGCCTTGTGTTCGCGGGCTCCGTTACCCTTGGGAGCCTTGCTCATTTCTTGGGAAGCAAGAGTCTATCGCAAGGGCTGACACCAGGTTACCCATTGGTGCTGTGAGTGCTAGCGAAGGGGGGGAGGACTTGGCTGCCAAGGGGTTATGAGTTGGGAGCGGGACATTTGGTTTGCATATTCTGAGTCAAGATTGATAAGTGAATGGTGAGATCTATTTGGCGCACCTTTTACAGTCTGGATTTTGCTTGTTTGAGTTTGATTTCTTTACTTGTTTGAGTTGTTCGCTTCGGGAATGCAGATTGAGATATTTTGGAGTTTCTGTCGTTCGTCTGTGGACAAATGGGGGGAAAGCAAACTTGTGGGATACCAGATGCATGGGCTAGCGCTGCTGCGGCGTACCGGTGTCATGCTTCGCTTCCGAATTGGTTGATTTACTTCTTGTTTGGGGATAGTGGAAGGAGGGTTGAAAAAAAGAGTATGTGCCAGGTGAGAATCGTTGACTTGCTTCTCTCGACACCGTGGAGGAACAAGTGAGGTATTTCTCACTGCCGCCATGTATTGTCCAGGGGTAGTGCCCAATGTACGTAGTATCAAATTATTCTCCTGCCACCTATCAGACACTGACTCTAATCCCCCAAGATGCGATGCTGATCACAAAAATTTAAATCAAGAAGCCAGTCAACGATTGCGAACTTGGACAGAGGGTTGGGGTGGAGGGGCTGGATTTGGGCACGTTGTGGGAGGACTATGGTATAGTGGGAGACATTATGGTAAGTCATTATCTATGGTCTATTCCAGTATAGTAGCACTTATTCTGTAGCCGTTTACAAATGACTTCCCCCGCGCGGATATCCACAAGATGATATCTGAAGCACGCGCAAATGCAATTCTCGATCAAGTTGATCGTCGGTGAGTAGTGATGGGTACCTCTGTCTCTCTATATCCGACTCAAACTTTCCATCATGCAGTATTGTAGCACTACCCAGCTTCCCAGGCTGACGGCAATTCTCTGAAGGCCGCGGGCTCAATCAATGGACAGGAGACGACTCAAAAGCTCTTATGAAGGTTTTCCTTCCTGCTATTTCAGGTCTTGTCCCAACTTCTATGGTAGAGGCTATCGCAGCACTCACCAAATTTTGTTATATCCTCCGATGGGATGTGCTCGATGAAGAAGATCTGGAAGGAGCACAGGAAGTCCTTAATAAATTTGCACGCCTGTGAACCACCTTCCAGGGATCAGGTGTACGTCCTACCGGATTTTCCTCACCACGCATGCACGCCTTACGCCACTTTCTTACCCATGTACGGAACTTTGGAGTACCCAATAGGCTCTGTTCATCCATAGCTGAATCAAAAAATATAAAGGCTGTCAAGGAGTCGTATCGACGTTCGAGTCGCTTTGAAGCATTAGGGCAAATGCTTCTTACAAATCATCGTCTTGATAAGCTCGCTGCCTCGCGCGCCAATTTCGAAGCACGAGGAATGCTTAATCATGCCTCTCCGATGTTTTGAATAAACTGGCAGTAATTCAGCCTCTAGACTATGACGTTTATTGGGATATGAGGAGCGATGGAGATAGCTCAGATGATGACAGCGACAAAGAAGAGTTCTCAGAACAAGTTGGTGTAAACACCAATCAAATTGCTCGAAGGCAGTACAGCGAGGTGTTTGATGATATCGACGATCAGGGACCTGCTGCAGAAGGTTCAATACTCAACGAAGTGAGGCTTGTAAGCCGCGCTAGTATCTTTTCTTCCACTCCAGAGATGATTGTAATTGCCTAACGTTAGTCCTTCTCAAGTACGCCGTGTCCCAAACACTCTTCCAGACCTCACTACCTACTCTGGGTGTAGTGACCTCCCGCGCCTTACCTCATTGTTCATATACGACCAGCTTCACCCCAACGAATCTGTTGATGGGTCATTGCCTTTACGGGGTCCCGTTATCAACTCGAGGATCCGAATTTTCACATCCTCTGTCGCTACCTTCTATGCACCAAGTGACCCCTGTAGCACAGAAGGCATGCATCGTGAACGCATTTGGTGTACGAAACTGTAGCGGAAAAAATATCCTCGTCATGATTGTGTTTTTGTTTTTACAGATGCTTCACAACCTGGGATGCGTGGTCTTCGCGTTGCTCGCATACGACTCTTCTTCTCTTTTAAGCTCCACGATGTTCGCTATCCGTGCGCCCTTGTAGAGTAGTTTTTCCGAGTTTCTGATGAGCCTGACGAGGAGACAGGTATGTGGATTGTGGAGCCAGAGCTCGATTCAGATGGGGGTCATGTTCGCAGTGTGATTCATGTAGATACCATCTTGCATTCAGCACACCTAATGCCTGTTTTTAAAATTGTTGATATACCTGCCAGGTTTCATTTTTTCTGACTCTCTAGATGCATTTCGATCTTACTATATAAACAAGTTTGCGGACCGTCACGCCCATGAAATCGCTTTCTAATATTAAATGCACCTTTTGTATGATTATCTACTTTCAACTTGTGTCTTATCCTTCACCATACTTTCGACACAAGAATGAGCACTGAAAGCAATGAAAGCATCAACAAGTGTCAATCGCTCTTTGAAAGTGACCTCAAAGTGTGTGTCACTCTGTTGATGTTGTCTGAGCCACAACATAAACATACTGGTACCCCATACTCAGAACACATGGGTACCTTGGTCATACAACCTTGATCTATTATTGATGTATTTCATTACTAGCGCATTGAGTTTACTCTGGACTATGTTGATACCATCTCAATATCCTTTTCAACATCTGTTCTATTCATTTCTTTTGCACGGCTTCCAGTTTCCTTGACAATATTACTATCACTATTTGCCTCATCAGTAAGGCTTATACTTTATCAATATATATATATATATCCTAATGTCTGTTATATTTGCTAAGTATCCATTATTTCTCTGGGGCCAGGTACTGAGCATCCCCCATTAGCAATCATACTACCTGCACCTCAGACCGACTTTGTCTTGGATCTCAAAACTACTTCCCTCACGGGTAATAAAGCAAAGCTTGTATACGTTCCTAAGCTACATGAATTGATCACATATCAAGTAAGTACTGTTTCCCTCCTGGAACTGGCCAATCCTGATCTATCATCAAAGATCAAAAAAGTCATTGTTGACAAAGGTACATGGAAGATTGCCTTATCTGGTCTTGCAAGTGTACAGGATATTAAAGAGGATATCAAAAAGCAGCAGCATGTATATAATTAATAGTTGACTTGTGCTCTGGGAATTGTAGAATAATATCATACTCTAAATAAGGTCAGGTAATTGAATTGGTATATATAGCAACCAACCATGCAGGGAAGAGGGATGAGGTATGGTAATCACACTACAATAGACATTTCCCTGCTTGTGAATATCACCAAGGGAGAAATAACCAATATCATCATCTAACTTGCATAGAATGTGCCCGTTTCTCATGTCATTATTTGCTCTGTTAATATCCCATAGGCATATGCAGCTTGAAGATATGGTGTAATCGTATTTCAACATTCAGATAGAATCAACTTGCCATCTTCTTCACCTGAGACAAGATCTACTACACCAGAAGATTTAGTTACCCACTGATCTTTGACAACACCATAGGGAGTCTCAGCTGCCATAGAATACACGTGAGTAGAAATATAGAGGCTCCTTTGAGAGATATAGACATGAATTACATTGTGCTTCCATGCTAAGGCAATATATCTGTCATCTGATAGCATTTACCTCAGTCTGGTCTTGGACATCTAACTGGATTGATTGACATGCAATAGAGCATCTCTGAGATATATCATAAATCCATACTGTATACCTAAGAAGACTACCTTTGGTGTAGATGTACGAGTAACTGCCTAATATATATGATCAGATCTAGTTAGTCTTCCAGGTTTGGTTCAAAGGTCATCAGATTACTAGTGTTATTGATTGTGACTGCATGACCACTATCAGTAATGTCGAGGGTGTATACTGACTTTCCAGTTTCAGCATTGACTAATTTGTGAACACCAGTAAGGTCCTTTAGCTCATCATCATCAGAGGTGCATGTTATTGCAAGAATATGACCAGCTGAAAGGCCAGTTCTCCAAGGGAAATCTGAGATCATATGTCTTCTGCTTGCTATGGTGATAGAAATATCTCTCTTTTTCTTGTCCTGAGGAAGATAGAGAATTTTTTTCTTGGAATCAATAAGGATACTTGCATAATATAAAGTCAACATATCCATTATCTCCGCCAATTGCTGGGAGTGGCTGGTTTGGCATATATCCTAGCTTTCTTGGGGGGCATTCTAGTCATAGCAAAATTTCTCATCAGTGCAAATCAAGTATTAAGAAAGAATACATTTATGCATTTGGGGCAATTTCCCCCATTCTATTGATTTACAAGACCAAAACTTGACACATAAATCATAACCAGCAGAGGATAGAGTGTATGGCCCAATCCTAACATGCAAAGGGCCTTCCTGAGTAGAAGACTATTTACAAGTAATGAGGCAGCTTTATGTTGTATAGAAGATGGCTAATACCTGTGTAGCAATCTCATCATTCCCATCATCAGAGATTGTGATAAGCTCCTACTTTCAGGGCTAGAATCCAAGGTCAGGTGGAATACCTTTTGAAAAAAGAAGCATTCACTATGTGACATTCTTGAAACCTACTCTTCCTGACGAATCCTATATCGTCTGAGTTATAGCCGAAGTCTTCAGAGTCCTGCAATACAATTAATGCCATTAACATGTTGACAACCTGACCTGAACCAGTTCAACTATCTCTGACCTTCCAGGGAATCTTATGTTGCAGCATACTTTTTGGGTTATTGTACTTTTGATGGGATTCAGAGGATATGGGAAATCTAGCCATACCTGAACCAGTTCAACTATCTCTGACCTTCTGGGGTACTCACAACTAGTCAGATTACCATTGACCAGAAACTTGGTGGTGAGAATGTTGAAATATCATACTGTGGCAGCACCTATTGCTTCCTCAGTTGATCACAAAAATATGAGGCAACTGTATGTTGAATGAATAACGGCTATATTACTGAACAATGCCAGTACAATACCATTCCCATATCCTCTGAATCCCATCAAAATTACAATAACCCAAAAATTATGCTGTGACATAAGGTTCCCCTGAAGAGCAGAGATAGCTGAATCGGCCGACCTCCTTCAGGTTTCTAAAATGCTCGCCTCTGCTCGGAAACCCCAAGCATCCCAGCATCAGGAGGAGATCATTGTGGATGATATATCAAACCCCTCAAGGATGCCAATCTTTGATCAGCCCCAGGTGAAGCCTCGACGTCGATCAATCCCAGCAAAGCCACGACCCAACGCATTCGATCGCCCTTTCAAACTTCCTAGTCCTAGCTCAATGGTCCTCTCGAACAAAGCTACTGACTCTGGATAACCTCAGCTCGAAGAGGCGACTACGATTTGACGGAGTCGCTGTCTACACAATGAGGGTCAATGAATATATACTCGGTATGGATAAATACTGAAGGAGCAGAGAGTAAGAAATGAATGTCTCCCACTGTAGCCGGTATACCGAAGGGTGTGAAACATAAGCATGTAAATGGTACCTTGCTGTAGTAGTAAAACGCTTTCTAACGCTATACAATACATGGGGTAACGTGTGTGGGAATATGCCAAATCCGCGGATTTCGCCGAGAGTGCAAGACTTTTTGCCGCCACTGTAACTGTGTTCTTACTATCACACCACCGAAGTCTAACACCCCTTTGGTGCTCTTCATTTTTTGAGGCTCTTTCCTCAGTGTTTTCTCTAGTTGCTGCATGTACAGATAGCCTACCTTCTTAGCTATAATGTGGTGAACTCCACGGAAAAAATAATAGAGGATTGACTGCGACGGCCAAGTTTTGACGGAAGCATAGAGTTTAACAGAGATGTCACGGAACATTCACACCGGAGTGACGTCGGCATCCTTCGAAACCTGACAAGCAATCCATCAGCCAGAGCTTGACAGGCTCATGCTGACCTTGATGGGCCACCGCTTACGGCAGAGTTTTATTTCAGCATGGAATCCGGGTGGCTGGTATCACACTTTGCGAGGCAACATCTAAGTTTTACCATTTCCCGTTTATTAATCAAAGGGTCGCAGAGCTGCAATGAGTTATTTGGGCACATGAATTTCTTATCTGAGAGCCAGAAGGAGATCGGTTGGCAGGTGAGTGTGTGATTCACTGTAACTGCAGTGTCAGAATCATACCTTTCCCCTCTGACACACACTGAACTTTACACCGAACCTACTATAAATCTGTACAGTTCGTGGAGTAGTTTATCTCTGCCATATACATGCACTGCTGATTTCAATTACATGTGGAAACTGTAGAACGCATAGGGTTCGACAATTTGGTGAAGCGTCAAACTCCAGTGATGTGATAGTACTATGTAACATAATCCGTCGGTAATGGAATCTACGCGATCTCTTCTTACGGGATTACCTACCTTTCCTATGAAAAGTATGGTACGCTTCGAATTTGATATCGCGCGCTAGTGCCTACCAGAATGCTAATTAGGTTACCCTACTGCGATCGTGTGCCATTTTTGTATGCCAGGACACGTCTTACTGCTCTATCCTCTCGCGCTACATTACCTCTACGGATCTAATCGTGTTCCAGACTTCTCAGATGACTCTACTGATAACTCAATAACGGTAGTTAGTGCAGTCGAACAACAGAAGCTCCAAAAAGTGGCGCTATCAAATGATTTGCTCCACCGGCTGTAACACTGCTAGGCTTTAACAAAGATCAATTGCACGTACCATCGTCCGCTCATCTCCTGTTGTATCATATCTTACTGTAGTCCAACCCCACATTTATCACTAGCGTGTTCTCAGGACTCCTCAGACGCTCTCAGATCACTTTCACTGATGGTCGAGCTACAGCTTGAGCGGTGAACGGAGTGGAGCTGAGCTAGGCGCGATCAGCATGGTCGGCTCATGGGCTGAGCGTGCCAGGTATATAACCATTACAACCATCTCAATGACGATGGTCAGCGCAGTCGAGCAACAGAGCTCCAAGAAGTGGCGCTATCAAATGATTTACTCCGTCGGCTGTGTCACTGCAAGGTATTGACAGAGATCAATTAAACGTACCATCAACCATCGACCGTTCATCTCTTGTTCTGAAATATCTTAAACACTTGTCATAACACAAATCCCTGTCTATATCAGCCAACATCAACAAATCGTTGACTGTATGAGGGTCACGTCGGCGAGACAGTTAAGTGTCCATAAATGATGCTCGGGTGTCAGTGGGGGAGTTGGCCCCTCTCACATCAAGAGACATCATGGCCCGCCGGCATTTTCTCCATCTGTATTTACTGGCTGATTTACTATCGTTATTGAGTTAGCTGGAATAACGCGCACTGGCGTAACTTGGCTGTGCAATCGTGCGAAGATGGACGTCAAACGTTGGACAACAGAATGCTCGGTACTAGTCTTATTCCGAGATTCGTGTTCCCCGCTCGGTACCAGCTAACGACTCCTTACTAAATATTTGGTCACTTATCTAGCCTGTTCATCTTAATGAACAGTCGTGTCATTTATGCTTGGCACTCCTGGCTTTGAGAATTTTCCACGCCCGTCGTACGGTAGCTGCCAGCCTAGGCTCTCGGACGCTGGTATTTCGTTTGCAGAGTGATTGATCGCCCCCGCCACCCCCCCCCCCCCCAGCACAAGTCCTGGCACGGGAATTTTACGGACGCGTATATATAGTTCTCCTTCCTGCTTTGCGCTATCCAGCTTCCCCATTGCTATTACGAACATAACATCTCTACCTTTGCCTTATCCCGCTTCAGACAATATGCAACAAGACCAAGAAACGAACAGACGACTTGTAATACGCCAACGTCGTGAGGAGGCGTTAAAGCAGCTTTCAGCTACAGGAGGATTCCCGGATAGCTCTGCATCCTCTGGAAAACAGTACCCCGCCCCAAGTCCTGGGCCCGGCGCCAACCCGGTTAGAATACAACATGGTAGTGTTGGATTACCTGTATTAAACATTGATGTATGTTTTCCTTTCTGTTCGCTGATGAGCATTCCAGCTCGTATACTCATTGATTGTCCCAAAAGAATCTGTTATACTTTCCTCTCGTTACCACCCTACCGGCTAACAATACGTCTGCATGCTTCAACTTTATTGGAATAGTACTGTCCATCTCAGAGATAGAAACCTCCCAAAATACGGGGGGTGAGTGCTCTACATCGACCATGAACCGCATGTACTGAAGACATTATGACTACTTTATAGACTTATCGAGGAAACTGGTCGTTGTGGATGAATCTACCTGGAAGGGCACTGGATATAACAAGAGAAGTGTTACGATACAGTGTTTCACTAACAACAAGCATGAGAACATCCTTGGTGAAGCACAACCGGGTGATGTCATCATTTTGCGTGGTATCAGAGTGAGTGGTCAGCTTAATGCAAGAAAATCAGGGAGACCAATATGTTGCAGGTCCGACTGCACAACAATGCGCTACAGTATCTTGGAGCTTCACTCGAGTACTGGTCATGGGAAATTGTTGACGGCGACAGGATCAAGTTTTCTCGCTCTTCAAAGAGGGCTGAGCATCAGCTGTCCATTGCCGAGATCGAATACTGCAACAATCTGAAGACATGGTGGCAGAACATTGATCAAGACGACATCTCTACAGCAAGCAACATGAAGCACAAACTCATTCAAGAATTGAAACAATATACTTCTGGAAACGGTCATTACTTTGACTGCACCATCGAAGTATCGTCTTCCACACAATTGCATTTTGCCATATTCACTTGAGAATATACAGGTTATACATATTGTGATAGGTCATGGTAATGGTCCAAGTTGCCTGTATGTGACGGACTATACACATAACACCATGGCTCGACCCGAAACAGCAAGCTGGTGCCCTATCACTCTGAAGGACAAGATCCTACAGATTGCAATGTGGGATTCTGCAAAGGGTGAAGCCACTCAAATGGAGACTGGGTGTTTCTATAGCCTAAAGAATGTCAAGATCATGGCTTGTGAAGGTAAAATGAATGAGGACAAAAAGATTAAAAAATTGGATGTAGATGAGCTAGAACGTCATCCACACCTGGTATCTTTGTTAAGGTATTCTTTTGATCTGTTCTCTAGATAAAATCTGTATTGATGCGATAGATATTTCTCAGAAGACGTAAAGAAGCCAAGAGCGCAGCAGCGGACAGTAAATATCTCCTCCAAGATGCAGGCCTGGACAATCCATTCCAGTGTACGGCAGAGGCAAGCACTATTTCGAACCAGTTTACTCCGTTATTAATCTTGAAAACCTTCTTCAGGTCCTTTCGATTTCAGAGAAAGCTGATAAATTTTACCTTTATATCACTGACTATACTGCCCGGTCTGATTTGTGCACCGTATTTGTATCGACCGCTCTCGTCATCCCAGATGATATGGTCATCAGGGTTACCATGCGTGACCGAATGGCTATATCTGCTTCTTCAATCACTTCAGGGGACTTTGTTACTTTGCATAACCTATGCTTAACTCAGCTTAGCAATGGTAAAGTCCATGGAGTGATGGAGAAAGGTGCATCCATTGCCAGATTGGGTCCAGAGATGGCAGATTATATTGAACTGGACCAGTAAGTAGGCACGATATATTGACTTATATATCCCACTAAGGTGATTTACAGGCGAAAGAAAGGACTACGCTTGATTAGGCGTAGGGGGGGCGGTAGCAAGAACTGAAAGTCCAGAGGATCTATAATGTCATTTGTTGGAGAGGTCAAGCCATACCTTTGTCATACTGGATGTCGTATGGTACTCATTCTCTGTTCTTTAGATATTTACAGCTTATTTGAGAGTAGAGCTAGTACCGTTTCTCCTATTCCCCCCATCCACATTTTCTTCCGGGTGTGCATATCCCCTTCCGTTCTCCCTTGAGTACCTGAATTAGACGTATAGAACTCGCTTTGTTTATTACATATATACGGACTTATAGCTTTGATACGCATCGGATTGGAGAATCTGTCATTATTCGGCTGGTACACTATTTATCTCTTTCAATGCTTTGCGTTATTAGAGCTGTACTGATCGTTACTGAGTGGCAGAGGACAACTTGAGAGAGCTTTTAGACGCCAAAGCCGAGCTTTTAGACGCCAAAGTGAAGAGGGCGCGCGTCTCATAAGTCCCTTATTACAAGATTTATACGAAACTTACAGCTTCACTAATGGTCTGCGTGGACGACGCCGTTATGGAGTGATATTAAAAACATCCAGTCAGCCGTGTAGGTACCCCTCTTCCCAAACAGTTGCCTTCATGGCTTCGATCATCTTGCCTTTGGCGGATGTGATATCGTTCCAGGATAGGTCGTTGTCGTCGACTTCTTTGTTGGATTTGCGGAGCGCGTTGGGGGCTTTGATATAGAATCCGCAGGGTATATACCAAGCTCAGAATCTGGACGGGACAACATAATGGTAGCATCCAAGTGAGCGAAGGCTCTAGCCGGAACAGAATCAGTCAAATCATCAGCGGGCACGTAGATGGCTTGCACTGAGACGCTGACAGACACCTTCTTGGTGGTGATGATACGCTCTTGTCTGTGTAGCAGAAGCTCCGAAAACGAGTCGGGGTTTCTTCAATAAACCGAGCTCACATGCCACCCATATCAGTGGAAGGTGTGGATTGGTCATCGATAGCGGACGGAATACGGCCGAGAAGAGCAGACACCTCTGAGCCAGCTCGGGAGAAATGGAACATGTTGTCAATGAGTAGCATCACATCTTGACACTCATTGTCACGGAGTATTCCGCAACGGTCAAACCAGTGAGGACGACACGGGCACGGGCACGGGCACCGAGGGGCTCGTTCATCTGACCGAAAACGAGAGCGACCTTCGAGTCACCCTCGAGGTTGATGATACCAGTCTCAATCATTTCATGGTGAAGATAGTTGCCTTCACAGGTCTGCTCACCGACACCTTTGGAAAATACGAAACGCGTGAGAATAAGCCATGGATAGTTCAAACAAGATATTCATACCACAGAACATGGAGAAACCACCATGGGCTTTGACAACATTGTTAATGAGCTGCTGGATCAACACAGTCTTTCCGACAACAGCACCCCCGAAGAGACTATGTTCACCGGTTGGCCCCAAATTATTCTTTTTCATTGTCGTCGACTTCTACAGTGTATCACTCTATCTTTCACGCCGGGCTCCTACTACTGCCCTACATGAATCATCTGGGATCCATGTTGATTCTGCTCGTGCCATTTCCTAGTAGGGTACTTCTACTCCTACCAACCTGATACAGTATGTTCCCGCTGACATATTAGTGAGACCTATTTCACATCTCTACATCTCGTGCTTAAAGCTCAAACAGACACAATGAAAGCAATTGAGACAATTAGACAGACATTGTCATTCAATTCAATACCAGGAGTTCTGATCTTATTCTTGAAGTTCCTGATCTCCACGGTAGGTCGTCATGTTCTGTATCATTGCCGTGGATGGTACAGATGGCCAAAGGGTCATTGATACCAGCCCACCTATCAAGATCTCTCTTAGCATCGCTACTCTCGGTTGTATCATGAACGTCTTGGCGACTCCACTGACTCATGAGCGTGGTCCCATGTCAGCAACTGCCGAGGTGCTCGAGACCGGTATCAAGGTTGTCGATCGCCTTGCTCCTTACGCGTGTACCAACTGTACATTTATTATTTGGCATATATCTTGTGTACTTCCCTGATATTTTGTGTTTCCCTCCGATATTTCTATGAGTTTACATCAATATATTCCATGATTTTGTACCTTACTGTCCTGCACAGCTCCCAAGATATAAGAAATAATTGGATATCCATACCAACAATCTTAATATGTGAATGTCATGTTGTGAAATATAGGTGATTGTGTCATAAGAATATAAGAAAATGTGGTGCAAAATATAGGAGAGCATGTTCACAAAATATCAGAGAACATGTCAACATCAGAGAATGTGTTCACAAAATGTATTCACAGAATATGTATATCAGATACTACTGCTAATATTTACACGTAGGACAGGTAAATATGAGTGGAAGGTTGTACCACCTACATGAACGCGATGATAGCGAAGCAGACAACGATACGGATAGTGATGACACAAGCATAGATGGAGTAGTTGCGCATAGACTGGAAGATAATACTGGAAACGCTCATGGCGAGGACAATGGTGGAAAGACCGGGCTCAAAAGGGACAATATCAGCAGCGCCACAAGCGGTGTCAGTGGCACCCTCAACAGCAATACCGATTTTTGCACGAGAAACAACAAGGGCGTCAGTCATGACGCACAAATGGCCGAGGGGCTTGGAGACATTTGACGATCTCATGCCTGTGCTCGGGGAAAACTCCAGCAAAACTGTAGGCGTCAAGAACCATCTCATTGAGCGAGATGAACTCGAAACCGGGAGGGTTTATCCTTGAAAACCTTGGCGGGGTACATGTGGTCACCGAGACCGAGACGACGTCCAGTTACACCAAGAGCCATAGCATCAAGGGGGTTCAAAGATAGAGAGACCGATGAGCTTGAAATCGTTACCTCACCGTCGAAAGCGTAACCGTCAACCTCTGAGTCTTTGTAGGTGACAGCAAGGGCACAAAGACCACGAGTAGCGAATTCCTCAACATCAGTTTTAAGTGAGTTCCCCAGTTTGGTTGTACGTGCAGAGTTCAAACCGGTTATACCCTTGGTAACACACTTGAGTTTACCAGTGGACTCCTCATGGTAGGTGAATTTGTACGCTTGTCGACGGGGTTAAAGGGCTTGAAGTCGAGGAGCTTGACACCGGCATGGGCACGAGCAGCGTCCTCAATAGTGTTGACAACACACTGGTCAATGGAATCTTGGTTCTCAGTACGAAAGGCATAGGCAGAGAGCAGGACGACGGTCGTTGGGGCCGTAGATACAAAGGGTGTTACGACCGACGGTCAGCTTGTTGGTGGTGAGGATACCGGTCTCGTCAGAACAAAGAATAGTAATGTTTGTCTTGAAACAGGCCCACCACAGGTCATGCGTGCGGGTGGTGTTGAAGCGCAACTGTTTCGATGGAATGCGGGGAGAGAAGTAAGTATTTATAAGTTCGACTTTCCGATCCCCTAGGATCGGTTATCTATTGGGAAATTTCCATTCCACATGATCAGAGACACCATCCCGTCCTTGTTCTCCCTTATCTGGTATCCCGGCGCTTACTCACCAGCGGGCACATACCTCTTCTCTTGTCATGTGACCAGGAGTTTGGTCCTCTCTGCCCGCTATCTTTTTGCCTCTTTCGGCCTCCCCTCGCGATGAATTTTTTGGCACATACTCAGGCTGTAGTTACTGTCTTTGTTGTTTGTTGTAACTGTGTGTCTTCCTATTTTGATTTTATTATCATTGTTTGGTTATGCCTCCTGGTGTCTCGCTACGCGACGGAGCTTCTGTCGAAGACAGAAGCGGAGGAGCGGTAGCGCATTGAGCTCCAGTGCTTCCGTCGAAGACGGAAGCACAGGAGCTACAGTACATGTTAGTAGTTGTGAGGATTTTAAGTGTTATATACTTGTCTTGTTGTTTTGGCTTTGGGAGGGATCGGTACAGTGCGACCGTGTCGCCGCTATGGTCTAGTTGAAAAGCGACCAAGTTCAACATCACAGCTGATCACGTGGATTGACAGGCGCTCACGCATTAGTCATATGTTCGTCTAGGGCTATTCCCTAAGAGGTTATATCCCGCCTGCGGACGGATGTGGTCGTTTTGGACCCCTTATGTTGTAGTCTCTTGAGGACGGATTGGTCGAAATCTTGGTCGACGTTTTATCCTCCGGCCCGACGAAAATGCCTTATGCGCACGGAGGTTATATCCCTCGGATCGACAGCGGATGGACTGGCAAAAATATATGCGGTGCAAGTTGTGAGTATATTCCAGCACGCCGCCAGCCATAATGGCATGTGTGTTTCAATTTGTTTGAATGCAGTTACAAGTTACAACCTCGATATTGAGATAAAGTTTGGACAGTGCTCAATGTGGCTAAAATCAAGCAGAATTTTCAAAATAGTATGTGCCATTTTTGAAGTTGTATTCCACAAAAAGGACACATTGTGCCGGTTTCGATGTTGTATCCTCGCAAAGGACGAATCGTCCCTACATCGAGCCTATATTCCAGTTTCGGATGAAAAGCGCCCACAACATGCAGGCTATATCCCTCTATGTGGCTTGATGTCCACAGGCGGACCGTGGTTTTCTTGTGAGGAGAGGACGTAGGTAGTGAATGTACAGAGTGAGTGAAGGAAAAACCCATCGAGTCGTGAGGGTAATGAGTATTGAGGGAATTCGATGTACGAGGAGACTACGAAGAAACGTCATTACAAAAGGACTTCGATGAGGGAATAGGAATGATGACGGAGCATCTACGGACGGTTAAGGGATTACGGTTGTGGGAGATGATGGAGACGAGGAAGGGTTGTGGGCACAATTGTGAAAAAGCGGAGCTGAAAAACGAAAATTTGGAAAGGTATTGACGAAAAGGAAAAGGAGAATGTGAAAATGGGCGAAGGCCAGTTTGACCTCCCGGCGCAAACGTGGAAACCTGTCGGAAAGGCTTAGCGAAGAAGCGATGGGTGGGTGGGAAAAACTCAGGGACTGAGCTAGGGAGAGGTAGGTGGGTCACGCTGAACGTCTGGATGGCGGAACGTAGAGAACGGGTTTAGTCACCTTAGCATTCGAACCACTGTGTCCTATGCTGCGGGGGACTGTGCGGTAGAAGACGGGTAGTGGCATATCCAGGGGGGAGAAATTTTATTAGCAAGGTTAAAATATTGATCTGTAACGTATCTGGCGATGAAGGTATGCGGAGATTGTTGCGTTGAAGTGGATCTAAGAAAGAAGGATTTTGAAAAAGAAAGAATGGTTCGCCAGGTGAGGTACGTCGACTTGCTTCTCTTGAAGCTGGTGGGTGAGGAAGAACAAGTCGAGGAACTCTCACTGCCGCCCATAGGACGTGCGAACATAGACGGCGCTCTCGGTCTTTAATCGTGCCTCATGTCGACTGAGACCATCACATTTCGGACGTCTGGACGCTAAAATACAGAGGAAGGATTGGCCCGAAAATTGGAATTTTGGGATATGACCTCTTAGGGAATAGACGGGGGTCTTGTTCGTCTCACCCAGGTCTCATCTCTTCGGAGGACTCGATTCTGTCTGAGACACCGTATACCAAAGGCTGGAGGGGGTCATCGCTTTGGTTACCATATTTGTTTCCCAAATCAACTCCGTGACTCTCTCACTCATGATCTACCCTCTCGTCTCGTGGTCATTTGCGGGAGCTGACCGCTTCCAAATGTCAGGTTGCTGCAGCGTGTGAGTTTTAAATTGTTGATTCAACACCTACGACAACGACAGCTGCACGCTCAGCAAGTCATACGAGAGACAAAGCAGCGTTCCTCAAGCTACACATCGGCGTCCCTTGTCCCGAGTGTCCTATGATCTTGTCTCTGGTCTCCCCTAGTTCTGCTCGCGTTCCTCCGCCTAGTCTTGTATCTTCACCCATGCGAGGCTCAACCGAGTCTACACCTGCCTCCACCTCTCTCCCACATAGTCCCAGAAACGTTTTCGTTCATAGCCAATGTAAATAGGTATCAGATAATAAAGGCTGTATGATAATTACAACTAGCCAATGATAACTTTCTGTTCTGAAAGCAACAAAACTGTAGACTCCTGCAAAACCCCCAAGATATATATGCACATCACAACATCTTGCCGAAACACATACTATATGCAACCTTCTCCACTTTGTAAGACATGCTACAAATAACATATATATGCGTATCGCGCTATCGAGATAGTGTATAAACTCTATGTATCGCATAATCACTGGAATATATATGTGGTCCTCATAAATTATACTCGAAAACAGTGATTATCGGAGAAACATGTGAAAATCGGAGAAATATATGCGAAATTGGAGAAATATATGCGAAATATATACGAAAGTGTTATTATATACTTGGCACACCATATCAAACACTGAAATAGCCTGGCATAGAAGTTCTGAGTACCGAAGTCGGTACTCATATGTGCGTGTTCCATATAACTCAAGAATATATGCGCGCAACGGGCATTCCCATGAAATATATTCGAAACACACATAGTTACCCTCAAATATATGCGGAAAACATTTGTACATTCTGTACACCATAGGGTCCACAGAGGCCCCAGAGAGAGAGAAGGTATGAAAGCTATGGTGAACACTATTCATTGTAAAATACTTGAGGGAATATTGTTACAAGTGTGTTTATTTCGAACAGTTTACGTTATCAGCTTTAAATCCCATGTAAACCGGGAAACCGCACCGACTGCTGGTTTAGGACCGGATCACGTCAGCCTATCCAGCTCGCGCGTCGTTTTACCTGGTTCGTCAGCCCTCTTCGAGTCGTTCGAACTCCTTGTATAGCTGAAGTGATCCTCTGCTGCTCATCAATGTGTTAATTAACATTCAATAAATATTGATTCGTGATTCAGCTACAGGTAAGCACACCAGTATGCAATATATAACGCCTTATTGCTACTTATCATTACCTAGGCCTGCCTTACATCTTGTATGCGAGAAACCAACTTTGCCTTTCCGACGCAGAACAAGGTGTGTGTCTGTATCACTTCCCAGCTCTACGACAAGCGAGGTGAGTTCAAGATTAACCTCTTTGAATACTCATACTAACTACATGTACCATATAACCCCACTAGCTCTCGATACAAACTCACCCTTGCCACTGTTCAACTCTCATGCCCACCTCACCTATCTGACATCCACATCACCCCGTATTTGGGAGATCATGACTATGGACGGCAGACTCGAACGTCTCATTCGTATTCTGCACAACTTTTGCATGTGCCCACCTCCTCCGGAAAATCCAGCCCTTTTGTATGTACTATGGACTTCAGCCACCAAATACCCTGCCGGCAAAGCTCGTACCCACGCTCAACCCAAAGTCTTTCGATAAACACGCTGCGTACCAGTTTTCTCTCGCTTTCCAATGTGTGGTCAACATCAGCATTCGTGGCTCTGAACCGATTTGGAGTAGAGTGGTGCAGGCCGGTATGCTGGAAGTCGTTGGATGCATCCACAAGGCGTGGCTGGTGAACAAGGGTTTTGCTATCGGGCCAGGAGCAAGTGCAAGCGGGATGCCGAAGGAGACGAGGGAACAACAATTGGCTCGAAGACAAGCGGAAAACGAGGCGGGACAACGCGGTCAAGCAATGCAATTGCAATGAGCACTTCAAAGGCAACTTGCTGCAGAGCATAGCAGAGATGAGGATGTATCTGCTGTTATCTAAGAGGTGCCTGAGGTACTCATCTCACTTTATTGTCCATTTTACATGCTGCTCAACATATTCTACCCTCAGGACGAGTCGATGGAGGTTGAGCCGGCCTCCACGGAGCGGTCTCGACCAGGATCACGCGACGCCGATACATCAACTGAGACATCATCCAATGCAACTCCAGCTGGATCCAACACACCTACCGGAACTGTTACGGCTCCTGGCAGAGATCGAAGCGGAACAATCATTGCTCGACCGGTGTGGGATACAACCCCCCCCAATAGCAAATACTAGCCATCATCATCGTAGGACATATCGGATTGCAACACGACTAACAGTTCCCCCACAGAGTTCAGGACAGCCATCGGCCAGCAACTCGACCGATACGTCGAGACCAGAGACGGAAACCGAAGACGATGGCGATGTTGAGATGGACGAGATCATGCATGAGAGTGGTGCCATATCGGGAGCTTCAATGCCCGAGAGAGGAGGACGTTCACCAGATGCAGCTGCGGCTACTATGCGCACGACGACTGCTCTCCGAGGGTGAGCAGTCGGCATTATTTCGGACACTCCTACCGGAGGAGTTGGAATTTCTTTGTCTATGATTTTCCCTATGTTACTAAATAATGAGTCGTTGTAACAAGACTTCAATAAATGATATTGTAATGATCCTCATGTTGCTCTGTTTGAGTCCTATGATGTAAGAACTTTCCACATGATGAACAATTTATATGTTATTTTCGACATATGAAGGCGCTTATGGTAAAGTAGAGTGGAGTATTTAGACCTCTTATTCAAATTATGAGTCTCCAACTCATGGGGGATATACAGAAGCATTATTTTCCATATCTTGTACCTTAGACTTTAATTCCCCGGCTCCTGCACATGATTCATTTCTTGTGTTACCAGGTTGGGACCGTTGGGTTGACCTTGTCCTATTTGGGATTGTAAAACACGTGAGGGAGGGTAAATCATCACGATTTACAGTGATTTACGCTAAAACAAAGTGGTTAGTACGCTTAAATGCACTTAACGCACTTAATATGATTTTTGTCAACTACACTGAGCCAATTTTGGCTTTCTTCTTGGGCAAACACCTTAGGATATCGCTTTGGGGAGATCATATCTGTACCGCTCTCAGAGAAAACGCTAAAATTTTGCTAGTAGCATATTTTCATACTTGAAATGAGTGTTTTCCACCTACTCTCTCTCCTTCCCAATATATCTTATGTTTGCTTCCGCTGTCTGACTCATCCATTCCCCCCTATCTTTTTATTCTTGCTTTCCTTCTCATTGCCCACCTATCTACCTTGAAGCTAAATTTATTCTATCCTAAAATTCATACAATATCGTTTATAATGGTCAAGAAAACTTCCTCTAACATTAAGGCACCTGTGAAATCAGTGTCGAACATTGGTGCATTAGAAGCAGCCCGAGACAAGGGAAAACAAGATCACCTGTTATCCCAAAGAACAGTAGAAGGCTATAACCGATATGTTTTGCGCGGAAAAGAATTTCTTGAAGCTCTTATTGCAAGTAAGAAAGCTGAACTCGAAACTGAGAGATCACTCTCCGACGAAGACCGCACCAAGCAACATGAAGAGTTGCAAGAGCTTTCTAAAGCATTCGATCCAAGTCCAAATACACAGTCAGTTCGTGCACTTGAGCTTTACATAACCGAGAAGTGTTTCTCGCAAGGTTGTGGTGGAAATACCGCATCTGGTATTCACGATGGGTTTAAGAAGCTCTGGGACAAAATGTAGGTTCTTTCTATATTAAGATATTGTTTGTTTTAGGTCTATTTTGGCGGTTTTATAGCGACCGATATCGTGGCGAATACCATATTGATGAAGACACTTTGAGGATATCTGGGAGCCCCGCAAATGCACCATCTGTTGGGGAACTCTGCCGCTCCGTCGTCAATCGGGATAAAGGCAAAGATGTTGCTCGAAACCATGCAGAAGCGATCCTGTATGAAGATCTCACTAAGATGATACTTAGATTGGTCAGAGAGTGTCTGTCCCGAGAATCAAATCGCTCAGACTAGTAGCCTCTCTAACCAGCTTTATGTTGCCGAACATCTATTGTTTCGAGCATACACATCTACTGCTTTTACCCTGTGATCTCGGTAGCTTGCTTCTCTCTTTCTAACAATGTATGTTATACTCATTGAATCATGATCTAGAAACTCAGAAACATCGACTATCGGGAACAGACACTATAAGCGTAACTGTGAAGGTCCTGACCCGTACCACATTCTTCACGATGAAGTCTATCTAGTGAACCGAAAAGGCTGGATTCGTCAAAGTGGCAATACTTCTGCTGCAACAGGTAAACATCACATTTATTCTAGATTTCAGCTCATTTTCTGAAGCTATTTATTTATAGGTCGAATGTACGAAGTTTATGATCAGAAGGACACCCCTGCTATCGACATGCGTTTCCATGTACAGCGATAGCTTCAATCTCAGAAGACATTTTGTTAAAGCGTCCTTTAACAGACGAAGAGTATATTTTCCCAACGTTTGCTCAAAACGGGCTTGTTCATACCAATCAACCAATCGATCACAACACATTCCAAGCTCGTCTCAACCTGTTTGCTTCTAAAGCTGGTTTGAGTGTGGAGTATTCTACTCACTCTTTTAGTCGAGGAGGAGCACAGTACCGATTTCAATCCTGTTCACTAGGAAAGCGTTGGGCACTTTCTCGGATCCGGTGGTGGGGTGGTTGGGAAGAAGGTGAACAGGTTCAGATTTTAGATTTATCTTGATATATTCAAATAAATAATATTTGATTCTTTTCGTCTGATACGCTTATGCGCTATCTTCTGGATGAATTATCAAGTCAAGAAAGCTCTCGCCATGATGCCCTATGCCCCATTCAGAGAGAAGCCTCTCGAAGTTTCAATGGTGATCATATTCTCACATCTCCTGTCGCTATTGGTGAGGTCCGAGAGCTGTTCAGTAGCGTGGGACGTGAGTTCCAAAGGCTGCGTCTCGATATCGAACAAGGGAAGCTTGCACCGTTTCAAAATCAGCTTCAAGCTCACGGTCATTGTTCTCATATCCACAATATCTCATCTGTTACATATCCAGCTGCCTTCTCCACTCCCCAGCCAAGAGATCTGATTTACGCACTGGTCTTGAAGCACAACCTCTTACTAGCTCCCAGTTATGGCAACCACTCCAGCATATCAATAATACTTCTAGCCAACCAGTTCCAAGCAGAAATACTGGTCGTCCAACTCCCCCTATACCTGATGCAGTTATCCCTAATATTCCCCATGGACCCAATGCGTGGCGCGAGGGTATTCTTTTTTAAAATTTTTTTAAATCCTATTTATTGTCTTGTGCAGCAGCCAGGGCTATGTAAGACATTACCGGCGCGGTTGAGTGTATTGTAACTACTGTGGGCATGGACACAAGGCGAAGGGAAGCGAACGCGTGGACCCAGGTACGTGTGTATGGAAAGTTGAGGCGGAGCCTGTCCCGGTGGCGATAAGGGGCAGGGGGGAGGGGGGGTGTGGGTTTGTTGCGTATGCGCTCTGAGAGAAGATTATGTGGAATTATGGTATAAAAGTTAAAGGGGGAGAATAAGGAAAGGATTATGGAAGTGGTAAGGTATGTGCTTGGTCTGAGTGGCGTAGGGAGGAATTAGGATGTCGTAATGAGTGAGTGTGGGGAGCGAGCGGGCACGGGCATTAGTGTAGAGAGTGCGGTAGGACAGAGTGAAAAGGGGGAGATTAATGTGGAAAGTGACGGATATTGTAAGGGGTTGAGAGCAGTGGTGCGGTCATGGTGAAGTGAAGTGATGAAGATGGGAAGGAGAGAAAGAGGTCGGTACTATCATGGGGCAGGGGTGCGTGGGGGAGAAGGGAGAGAGACGTTGAAGGAAAAGTTTGAAGTAGTCTAGAGAAGCGGTGGGGTGGCGGAGTGTCTAGTCTGGTGGAGGGTAGCTTTAGCCGGTGGGTGGTGTGGTGGGCAGCATAGGAGACGGTGAGAGGGCGGACAGATGAGGCGGTGTACGGTGGGGGCAGTGTGAGTCGTAGGTGATATGAGCCGGCTATTCCAGTTTCGAGAAAGTGCCTTGTGGATGTTTTGTTGCTTTTATGAACATAAAAAGAGCGTCGCAATTGCCGGCGTTTCTCAAAGTTTTTGTGGCGCGGATGTGTGAGGTGGTAAGGGAGCATCCTCGGAATCGGGCTCGTAATCCTGAGCGCAGGTGGCTGTACGACTTGCATTGGATTAGGAAGTGATCTACTGTCTCGTTGGCATTGTTACAGGCGGGGCAGACGGGCGAGGGGGTTTTCTGGATACGATGAAGGTGGCGATTCAGTGGGATGTGACCAGTGCGAAGTTGGAAGATAAGACTGGGTTTGTGCTTCCTGATGATCTTTGAGAGCTTAACGAATTTGGGAGAGGGGAGAGTGTGATTGTAGCCGGAAAAGTGTCTGTATCTCGGCGATTTCTTCCACTCCTTCTTGGCATTGATTTTCAGCTTCGTTACGATGTTCTGTTTGGTCGATGATGTGCTGATTGGCAAAGGTTTGCGAAGGAAGGATGGGAGCAGATGCGGGGGGCTGGACTCTCCTCTCGCTGCCTTTTTTTGCTTCAGTGTCTGCCGCCTCGTTGCCTTTAATGTCGTTGTGTCCTGGTGACCACTGAGCATGGACTTGGTCTAGTAGGTACTGTCCTGGGTGTGACTTCGGGTTGCGTAACGCTGGTCATGATATGGTACAGAGGGATTCGCATGAGGTGGTTGTTCCTCTTGTTGAGAGTTGCTCATGTTGATGCTTGGAAGCGGGATCCTTCCACTAGCCCTTGCACTGCTGCTTCGGAGTCGTCGGCTTCTGGTTCAACGAGCGCACCAGGTATCATTTGACGTTGCTTTAGGAATATCTTGGGTAACGTCATCTGTTCTTCCACATTGTCTTCATCATCTCCTTCGAACGCTGAGTTGCGGTTATTCTTCTTCTTGGTTCTGGGTGTGTGGGCTTTCCGCTGTTGCTGTTTGAGTTGCGGGCGCGGAGCTACTGTTCCTAGTCCAGGGATGGGCGTCTTTGATGGGGTTTTCGAAGACGAAGGTCCTACGATGATGTCAATTTCATCCGAGGATGGAGGGAGTTCTGGATGAGGTTGGGAGGAAGCGTGTTGGGAAGATGATGGAAGTGTAGCCGGAGGGGGGAGGTTGTCGTCATGGAAAGCGAAGTCGAAGTTAGGAGTGTACTTGGGTTTCTTCGGAAGGGAGGGATGTGGTGGGGGGAGAGGCTTGTCTTGGGGCTGAGATCTGTTCGCATGTGCTGGGGTGGGCAAGCGAGCGTTGGATGGCTTGTCATTGTATTTGACGTGAGTGGCGGGGTCTTCCGTCACAAAGTAGACGTACTCGTTGTCGGGGGTACGATCGTTGAGCTTGGCGTTGTGTTCTAAAAACACGGGACAGTTTCTGTCAGTAGCTGGGTGACCAGATTGGTCGCAGTTAGCGCAGTGGAAGTGGGACTCGTCATGTGGACACTCCTTTGTGTCGTGGTGTTCTGCGCATCGTGCACAAACTTGGTGTGGGGAGGGGCAAGTCTTCGCGATGTGATTCATGCCGAGCTTCTGGCACTTGATGCAGCGTTTGACTTCTTGCAGCAGCTTCTCAACTTGGATTTTCTTTCCTTCAACTATCATACCAAGGCTGATGGCGTGGTTAGCATATTCAGGTTCTGTCAAAGAAATAATCATGTGAGCGTGTTTCTGTCCAGGATAGCAGTACTCAGTTGGTTTTATCCATCTGGTGTTGGTGATTGGTGTGGGTGATAAGTCTGCTTCGATAGCAATTGACTGCATACTTTGAGAATCGTTAGCATCAAACGTGGTGGGGACAAACTTTGCGATCGTTGGGAAAGTGTTTCCTCTTGCTCTGCCTTGACCCGGGAAGAGTCGTGTCCACTCTTGGAGAATTTCGGGTTGTCTCAGCCATCTGGCAGCTTCAACCGTTTGGAGCTCAAATAGGAGTCCGTTGTCGCGTGTAGAGCGAACACTTGTGAATTTCACTGATTCGGGGCCTGTGCTTCTCATGTCTTCTCTGATATAACTGACGGCTGAGTTTGCTTGTTCGACTAGTTCTTTCTCCGACTTGTTCGCATTCTCGTTCGTGCTTTGGTCGACATATATCTGTTTCTGTCTAAGAAGAGTTCTAGCGATCAGTGTGGAGGCTGCGCTGGCAGCTTGAGCATAAGTCTTAATACTCGGATTGAACGTGAGGTGTGGATCATCAACACGAGGGTGAATCCCTATGTTTACATCGATCTCATGGGTGGGTTGTGGAGGAGGTACTCGTTGTAGCTCTTTCATCGCAGTTTTCAGGTCATATGTTGCAGCCTTGAGCTGCTTCATGTGTTCTGTGACCTTCGTCTCTAGCTTGTTATCAATCCTTTCGTCAATTAGGTCTGCGACGTTTGTGCTCAAGTATTCCAAGATGGAGTCGGCTTCTTGGTTTATAGTGGTTTCTTTGAGTATAACTGCTACTGACCTTAGGTTGTTAGCGAGTGCGATCGTAACATTTTGTTGATTAGCGATGTGTATCAAGGCGTCGCAGAGATGACGTGCTGTGATTGGGTTCGCCCCGGATGGGATTAGCTGCTTAGATTCGAGGAGGCGTACGGCAGAATCGTATTCAGCGTTCGTGTTGTTCGTTAAAGTTGCGTTGTCTGCGGTATTAGCATCATTAGTAAGCGGGGTATTGTTACCTCTAGTGTTACGAGCTGTTCTCGTTGCCGGGTCCGGCGTCTGTTGACGTGGCGGGATTGATACTGAGGATCCCCTTTGGGCGGTGTTCTTCCTAGCTTTTATGGCTGGGGTGCTCATTCTCAATGAGATGAAAGAGGTTGAAAGCAAATAAAGTGCTCCTCTAAGCTTGGACGACGTCCGAATAGATTAAAGTCAGAGTCCTTTTGCCAGTTCCGGTGGTTGAGTACCGTGGGAAAAAAAGGGCAGGTGGTGATGGTTGAAAGCAAAGAAGGTCCGCCGGCGCGAGGGTAGTCAACAGTGGGATGAGCCAAATCCAACCACAAAAACGAAGGCACTTAAGGCTGGCCGCTTCAGTGGTACTCTCGTCAGATGTCGAGGCTCACAAGGAGTAAGTGGAAACAGAGACAGGTTATTGCTGAGGAGTATATTCGGTATGTTAACAGTCAAACATTTTATGTTTAAAATAAATAACGCAATTAATTCTAGATGTGGTCGAAGTGATACAATATTTCTTGATGAATTCCCTGAAGTAGAGCAGAGTATCAAGATGCTTTTGAATGCCATAACAAGGAAGCGACAGCAGCGTGGTGAGCTGATACTTCGGACAAGTAAGAATGGAACACCTCAAGAGCGAGAACAGCGGCAATTTGAAAGGTCAAATAGTGGTACCGGCAGTACTATACTCTCGTGAATTAATGGTCTCATGTTTATATCTATATCTTCAATCTTTCAATCCCCAATCTGTACAGACTGCGCTCAGAAGTTGAATTCGGACATCCAAGTTTGGGTGCCAGTATATATCGGTTATGGAATACGGACTCGGAACCATGAAATTGTTCCGCATCAAACTACCGAAAGCTTATAAACCTCGAGCAATGTTCCTCCTATATTTCACCTCTTTCCTCATTATTCCTTGCCATATCCAGAGAGAACGGTATGAACTGTGACCCATTGGTATGTTTGAAGTGCCCCAATTTTCACCGACAAGTCTGACAGATATTTAAGAAACAACTATGGCATTATCCTGATGAATCGGTTTGGTTTAAAGAATGGGTCAAACAACAAGCAAGTTATATACCCGTAAATAAACCTCCCCTCACATTGGGAATTAATGCAAGGTAATTTAGGATGAACTTTAGTATCAACTTAAAAGCTGATCATTACATAGCGAGTGGATTATGGACCTCGAAGGTCCTATAAGTTTATTGAATATCGCTCACAAAAGAAATCAAACTTTAAACGAGGTTACAGACGAGATCTTTATGCATTTAGGACAATATGTGTCGCTTCCTTTGCAACTGATCTTTGTTGAAGATTCAACTGGTGTGTCTAACCTGTCAAGACGTACTCAAGAGGTCAAAGAGGTCATAAAAACCTTAGCCAAGGCATTTGAATTTTATTGGCATGAAGTAAATCTCACGTTACTAAAAACTACGAACCTATTAATAGTTTTTTTGTCTCAGGCTCCAATTTATGCAAGTGCAGAGCTCGCACATATAAACAAGCTCGGATTCATTCATGCAATCATTACCAACGATTTTAGTACCTTTCTTTATGGAGCAAACACTGTGATTGAAAGGTAAGCATCTCATCCAACTAAGTGTCACACCAGCTGAGTAGAAATGATTGATATATATAGACCAGTATTTATCCCAACACCCTCAATTATACTGGGGCTAGAATCTATCGGTTGAATAGTGGTCTCAGTCGCTCATCCCTTATTCTAATCCGACTACTTTGTGGTCATGCCCATTTAGTACGTCTCTAAAGCCTTCTTTCATTACCTGATACCTTGAACTTAAACAAGGTGACTAGTTCGGAAATACAGGTTGGACAATTGAGAAAGCACTAGAAGCAGTCAGACATGGACATGATGATCAGCTGTGTGATTCCCATAAGCAGTTCTCATTCACTCACTTTACTGCCTTCTGTCATATATTTCGGGCGGAGTTAGGTGCTATTGAAGAGGTTCTATCGCTTCCACCAAACTTTCCAAATGCGACTATTTTTGCTGAATTTCTCTATCCAATTGTCTCACCAAAACATCAGCTCCATCTATTGCTCAGTACACACCAAGGATACTGTCGTCTCAAGGCAGATATTATTACCAATCTCCTAGATGAGCAGACAGTATTGAAAACGAACATTTATACATCAATTCGGCAAGGCTTGGTATTGCGACTACTCCTTGATTGCCGTGATATTCCTCGAGGGATGAGAAATAGTCTCTCATGGCGTACAAGTCATTTTGTAGGTGTATTATGGTTTTCCAATACTATCAAAGATCACTCATCGCGACACACTAGGACCCATTACCAGAGGCTGTTAACCGAAATCTGGATATGATCGCCGTTAAGATCACAATAGACTTTGCAACAATAGATATGTTATGGATGGAGTTAAAAGGTGTATCGGTCAACAATATGCTACCAAAAGAGCAGTATAATACCTTCGTTCTGCCTCTAGTACTTATACGTGATGTTCCTAATTATATCATCACCAGGCTTGTATCGAGCTGATAATTCTGATAATTCTATTATATTATTCTTTTGTGCTACGATATCGAAAGCATCTGTACAAGATAGATACTGAAATACAAACGTTATACGCTACTAGAGATATGGCCTTATCGTCGACTCCGGGTTGAGCAATGAGTTATTGAGCTAAGGTTATAGCTACTAGGTTTGCTCACCAATGACTTTCATTATCCACCACGTTATCCACCGCTCCTGTTCCCGTTCGGTGCATGGGACTGTTTCGCTGCAGATGTACAGGCTAGGTTGTTGGAGCATAACGATGAATGCGCCTGAGTCCTCCCCAGTACCATAGAACGTCAGGCTAGGCAGATGCGAGTGTGCCAGTTCATGACACATGTACTAAGCATGTAATGAAATGAAACGAAACGAAAGCTACTCGATGAGTCGAGTAGCTTTCACCTGGGATGCTAAAGCGAGGATGGGAAGGAGTGGGAGTGGGGAACATTGCAAATATCGGAGCTACACAGGACGTAATTCGGGTAGTCGGAGGTTAAACACTTTCCTTAAATGGTATGGCCTTGGTGCAGGAGCTCGACTTTGACAGTATCTCCACTTCAACTCACTCCCATGCTTAGTAAATATTTTTACGATGTATTATAACATCTAATCTACATATATACAGCTTCTCGAGCCATACAGAGGGCCGGAACGATGCTCGAAAACGAACTCTTTGCGTTGAGTACGAGGCGCCCGCTGTGAGAGAGCTGAACTCGCGGCGCGCCTATTCCGAGATCGCCGAGGAAAGGCCCACGCGCCGTGGGAACACACTTCCGGATCCGCACACGATAAGATCGGCGCACCACGAGCACTAAGTTAACACAGCGGGGATTCGGCGCTGTATCCACCGCATACGGAGAGAAAACATTGTGAAAACATGAGCGGGATGTCACGTTATTACCATATTGGGATGAGAACATATTAAATGTTTTTTGCCTTACCATATATGGAACGGGAGCATCGCTGTTTTTTCAATGTTTATTTGCTGTATGCGGTGCATACAGCTCAACATCCCCGCTGTGTAAGTGGAACCGTAAATTGGATGTACTCGGTGTTCTTATTATGTTATATATATGTCCTCGCGTGTGGCTATCGGCCCGGGAGTGAAATAAAAGCACTCCGAGCGGCACAGCTCTAGCTAGTGGTACTAGAATTGGCAGTGGCAACTGGTAGGGGTTCCTGCCACTATTCATAGATATGTTGACCCAGATTGATGTTGACAATCATTAATAGTTATTTGGTGTTAATATTTTGCTGATACTATCTATTATAAATAATTATAAAAGTACAGTACAGCAGTTTGCATAACTACGTGAAATTCAATAAAGTTTATTTTCTTTCTCTGCACTTGCCTATATCAGTCAATTAGTGACAAGCATGTAACATAGCCTAGAATGGAAGCCGCAGTATCTATGACTCTGAGGCTTACTGTACTACATATACATATACAATGAGGGCCGAGTTCAATAAGGGTCCACACAATGTTGGAATGCCTTAATTAATGCATTGTTACCAAGACGGGAAGACTATGATAGCAAGGGGAGCTCATTGCTCCATTAGACTTGTCTCAAAAACATGTTCAAGTTGTACATACTAAGTATCTATTGACAATACAACATGTGGTTGTCTCTGTCTCTCAAGCAGTGTTATCCCGCATCCTGCAGAGCACCTGTCTCAACCTCTCATGGAATCATGATCAAAACCGTGAATGAGCCATAGATAGAGCGTAACGAGCTCAGAGTTGCACACACCATTGAATCATCAGTCATAAACGCACCATTTGTGACGATCAGTGACGACTGTCACAATGGAGGAAAGGGGAAAAAACTTGATCGAATTTCATGTAGTTATGCAAACTGCTGTAATAGAAATATTAAGAATGACGTAGTAGTATTTATTGAAGTTGAAAAAAGGAAATTGTGATTTTGAAAATGAGTCTTGCTCAAAACCTTTGGTAGCCATTTTCGCACACCGCTCAACGTGCTGCTTCGCGTCCTTCTCTCTCTCTCAACCGCGATCATCCATCCCCCTTCTTTTTCCTTCGCTTTCATCTCCTGTGTCGCAAACAGTCGACAGTCCTCGCTATGAACCTCCACGACCAACCAGACAACAAACGCATCTCGATTGACCAGCTCCTCAATCCCGTCGCTTCTCAGCAGGTTGCTCCTCTCGATCCCCGTTCCATCAACACCCCGAGTCAGCTCCCATATATGCCTCCCCCAAATGTCGCGTATTTTCTCCCAAATCATCAGCACGTCTCTGCCCGGCCCTCACATCCACCCTCCATGCAGGAGCCAGGCTCCTTCAGACTTTCTGGCTCAAGTTGGGATCAGAGTGCCGAAGAACGAGTATCACCAAGACACCATGAGCTTGATTCCTCCGCTTCCTGCAGATCCCGGCCTGCAGGTCCTTCATCTCTCCATTCCCACCCATCTTATCCCAGGCCACTCAGGCACGGGGAATCTCGGCCTAAACAGCCCCTTGAATATCCTGAATTGAATTTGAATATGCAGCAGCTGTGGTCCCCTTCACAGGATCCTCCTCCCATCCAGTATAATGGACATATTGTCACCACGCCATCGTATTCTTTTGAACAAAGAAATGGTGGTGAGTCGGGCTCCGCCCCGATGAGTAGCATGTGGCAATTCAACGCCTACACTATACTAGACTCTTCTGATGACTTGTCCAAGAGTTCGTCTAACTTCGTGTCCCTACTTCCGCAAGGTTTGGTTGACACAGCTTCGTTAGGTTATCCTCCGCAATATGATCATCCAGGATACTTCCCGCAAGGATTCCCAAATGATTATCTCCCAGTCTTGACGGCAAATCCGAATTGTGTGGCTCCAACTCATTTCTAATCAGTTTTCCAGACCGCTAAACGTGCTTCTTTTTCTGAACTGCAGTGCATGGCCCTTTACCTCCGCATCCCGTAATGCCACAAGCACAGCAGCGTGGCCAACTTGCTCCTCCTAATGTTTTCTATGGCCCTCCCACTATCGCTTATGTAGCGCTTCAGCCGAGCGCACCTGCGCCTGCCCCAAAGCGATCACTGCAGTCGTCTCTAGAAGAGGAGCTCATACCAAAGAAAAAATCTAGACCAAAAAAGAGTAATGTGGAAATTCCCGGTAAGGTTTCGCATTGAGGTAATGAATCTTCCGAGCTAGTCTTATTTCCATTTCAACGGCAGCATCACTGCGGAGGTACAATGCGAAGAAACGTAATGGGGCGGCTCAAATCACTCCACAAAATGGTGCAGTGGGGTTTTATACTATTGCAATTACTATTTATGATGCTTATCGAGCTGACGTGTGATAGCTCCTAGCTCTATGGTTTCTTCCAAGCCTGCAACAGGGGAGAACGCCACTGATGCGGCATTTGAAGGTCAGCTCATTCCCTATTGAAATGAACCGGTCTTATTTTTAGTGCCTTCTTTTTAGGCGTTTCTGCTAGAGAGAGGATGCCAAAACTTCATCCTGAATTACAATTTGCTAGGTGCATGTCCAATCGGTATCGTTCGGAAGACTTTCCCAGATGCGTGTCGTGCACGCGGAGATGGGCTGGCGATATTTGTCGGTTCCAAGGTATCAGGTTCTTCCTCAAAGATGAGCATCGGAATATTCTTGGTATTAGCTTCGTCGAGAGTCAGAAGGCTGACGGTCCTTTGATGAGCTTCCCACTGCAATGGAACACCCCGCTGCACAAATCGCATATGCTACGCGTCAAGGTACGCATGCAATTATGTCATCCTCGCTTAATCTCCACTAGAATATACGCGTTTCCATAGCATACTGTAGCTAAAGCTCTGCTGCCGATACTTCGGGCAGAGCGCGAACATCTAAAGAGACCAGAAGTCATCCATCGACCCCGAGAGAGTCAAGTTAGAGCCATGTGTGGTCAGTGAATCTTTTTTCTATTCTAAACCTTCGTGGCATTCATCATCTGGCGAATTCTAATATTGTCTTTCGTGCGTGCTTCCACTAGATACATGCATGACCTCTACTTTCTCGTGCACCTGGATGTGTCGCAATTGCGGCAGAGAAGCGTGTTCGGAATGTTTCGAACAGGTTGACAAACTCACGGGCGCGAACGACGCGGAAATTGTTACTCTCCAATCGAAGAGCAAGAACCACGCACGTATCAATCCCTTCTTCCTGTCATGCACTCGACGGAGTGAGCATCGGGCGAGAGATTTTTCGCCAATGTCGAGGTTCAGCATAGACGAGCTGTCACAAGCTATTGCCGAAATGGAGGCGTTACTTGCTAATGGTGAACCTGCTGCTCTCGGGCCGCCGATAACTGCCAATAATGCGGACCCAACTCTTGGACAAATCCCAGAGGTTCCGAATGAGCCTAGCGACCAAAACAGTAGTAGTTCTTTGTCTTCAACTGCAACACTTTCGACAGCTACATCGAATCCTCTACCCTACGATGTACCTGTTCCCACTCATCCTGTTCAGGTCTTTGAAGATTCAATTCTCACAGATGACGTTTTCCATAAAGCCTGGATCAAAGGCGAGCCTCTTGTTGTTACCGAACTGCTTCACAAATTCCAACTTCAATGGACACCTGAGTACCTCAGGACGAAATATGGTAACCAGAATTGTCTGATCCTTGAATGTCAATCAGAGCAGAACAAACGGGTTACTGTTGGTGAACTTTTCTCATGGTTTGGAGACTATGAAGGTCGAAAGAGCTGCTGGAAACTCAAGGTATATCTTTAATGTTCTCTTGTTGAGATGTAAACTCTTATGTCGATATGGCCACAGAAGTGGCCGCTATCAACAGACTTCAAGGCGGCATTCCCTGAACTCTATGATGATTTCAACAGGGCCGTCCCAGTGCCCAACTATGTCAGACGTGACGGGGTGCTCAACATTGCTTCACACTTTCCCAGTAATACAGTTGCTCCTGATCTAGGTATATATGTTCCTTGTCTAACCGAAAGACGCTCAAGTCATGGTTAGCTGTAGGGCCGAAGATGTATAACGCGATGGCCTCGTACGAGTGTCAAGGTAGCAAGGGGACTGCACGACTCCACATGGACATGGCGGACGCTATCAACATCATGCTCTATTCCTCTGAAACTCCTACAGGTCAACCGGGCTGTGCTGCGTGGGATTTATATAGGGCAGAAGACGCTCAGAAACTGAGACAATTTTTGAGAAAGGAGTTCAAAGGTCAATACCAACATGATCCCATCCATTCCCAGCAGCTCTATATGAGCTCCGACCTTCGTCAGAAACTTTACAGCGATTATGGGGTAAAGAGCTTTCGAATCTACCAGAAGCCCGGAGAGGCGGTGTTCATCCCTGCCGGGTGTGCTCACCAGGTACCCTTTTTTTTATTTACCCAGCTTGCATTGGAGTCGAGCGTTGCTAATGTGACCTCTATTCGTCTTCTCAAGGTATGCAACCGGTCAGACTCCATCCAAGTGGCTTGCAACTTCGTTAGCCCAGAAAACATAGGCCGTTGCGAGATGCTGACGAGGGAATTCAGGGAGCAAAATCAGTCTATGGCTTGGAAGGAAGACATTCTCCAGCTGAGAAGTATGATGTGGTTCTCTTGGTTATCATGCGTTAGTCAAGAAATGGAGCAACAGGGACATTCGGATAGCTAATGTCTCCCCCCCCCCTGAGTTGATATCGTTATCTTTCCACCCCCAGATTGAGGGCGCAGGAGTGATCGGCTGCGGATACGTTTCACTTCATCTCATTCTTGGAACCATTATTTGGTACAGAATTAATCTCACCACTCTGAGCTTTTGTCGTACATGGGGTATCATTAAATAATCCCATAACCCTCGCATGCTTACCAACCTATTGAGATTATTGCCGTTTGCATAAAACCTCGCACCTCAAGCGCGCCGCGTCAGGGTGTGTGCTTTTGGGGGGTAACTTGGGACACTCATATCCCACTCATTTCTACATATATTGGCTTGGTTTTTTCTGTATTGGATAGAAGAAATGAATGGCTTTTGAATGATATAAGATATGTGTGACGCAATGCAGCCTGAAGTAACTGGCATTTCTAGCTGATGTTGAGTGTAATTGTACGCATGGCAGAACCAGGTGGCTCGCCAACCTTGTTGCTTGCCAATAAGAAGAACCAAGAATATGTAGCAGCAGCGGTAAGCGTGATTGATAGTCCCGGGACTTGTGACCATGGGCCATGATTACAGCAGTTTGCATAACTACATGAAATTCAATAAAGTTTATTTTCTTTCTCTGCACTTGCCTATATCAGTCAATTAGTGACAAGCATGTAACATAGCCTAGAATGGAAGCCGCAGTATCTATGACTCTGAGGCTTACTGTACTACATATACATATACAATGAGGGCCGAGTTCAATAAGGGTCCACACAATGTTGGAATGCCTTAATTAATGCATTGTTACCAAGATGGGAAGACTATGATAGCAAGGGGAGCTCATTGCTCCATTAGACTTGTCTCAAAAACATGTTCAAGTTGTACATACTAAGTATCTATTGACAATACAACATGTGGTTGTCTCTGTCTCTCAAGCAGTGTTATCCCGCATCCTGCAGAGCACCTGTCTCAACCTCTCATGGAATCATGATCAAAACCGTGAATGAGCCATAGATAGAGCGTAACGAGCTCAGAGTTGCACACACCATTGAATCATCAGTCATAAACGCACCATTTGTGACGATCAGTGACGACTGTCACAATGGAGGAAAGGGGAAAAAACTTGATCGAATTTCATGTAGTTATGCAAACTGCTGTACTGTAAATCTTCTTGCTTCTCCCATTTTCCCCCGACGCACCCGATTCGGGAGCCAACAAAGGCGAGCTTCAAGAACACGAGCCTGAGCGAGATGTGTCAGTATGTCACTGTCCTGCCGGACGTCATCACACACTGGCAAAACACGGGTGAGAAGGGATATTTTTCCTTTTCTCACGCTGGCCTCGAGGAGCTCAAATTGCCAATGCGCATGGTGTAGAAGCTTTGAAAGATTCCACCTTTCTCCATCCAGTCCGATCTTGCTGGTTTGTATTACGCGGACAGGTCTTGAGATATGAGAGGAAGAGGGGCAAGCTTCTTGCAAGCTTCTTGAAGACTTTCCTGATATTCTGAATCACGCGTAGATTGTGTCCAATAGTCAATTGTAATATATAGTTTATTGAATGAAGGGTATGCCATAATTCATTCAATGAAAAACGCAATAGTAATTGAAAAAGCTGGTCTATTGCTATAGAGGTTGAGGTTCTGTGGGATGCCCGCTGGCCTCTGAGTATACCCACAAGCCGAGTTCCAACGCCTAACAGCGAAAACACGAGCTCGACGCGAAACGAAACAGCTTCGAGCTCGGTATAACAGTATACCAACCCCGAGTGAATCAGTATATCATCTAAGGCTACTACTGTATCTGAATCTTTGTACAATTAATCGGACTCGGAAGACCCCTCCCACGGACGAGCTAGAAGCCCTCCTTCTCCCAACGGACTACAAGCCTACTAAGCCCAAGAAACGTCAATGCCCATTAATTTGAATGTGGGAAAGCGCACTCTGGTTGTCTGGATGTTGGTTTCTACTACTCTCGGGAGAAAACCTGTCAGTATTAGGACGGTACCACGCTAGCGACGGGAGAAATGCTTGAAAATAAAGTTAGTTTGGATGTTTCGTCACCATTCCCCGCTCACCGTCTAAACTTAAATGGAATTGTAAAGGCTCTAAGACTAGGTAATTGGATAGCTTATTTAGAGCCAAAATCGGGTTGCGAAGGGCCCCATTCTCCAATTCTTCGGCATGATGAGAGTGTAGAACGGGATTTTGGCAGGGAGGGCGTGGGAGAGCAGGAGAAGTATAGCGGAGATAGAAACCCAGACAAAGTAATCCAAAACCTTCATTTAGGTCCATCTCATCTATGCCCCTTCTCCCTCGTAACGGGGCTCACCCAGTTTGAGTTTGAGAGCGGTACAGCACCGGAGGGTTCTTCATAAGCCATTAGGTTCAAAGTTGGTTTGGTTTGGTGATGAGTCCATCAGTAAAACTACACCCTGCTTTTTTGTACTTATTGTGCTTGTACAAGTACAATAAGTACGGAAAAGCACAAGTATAGCGTTACTTGCATCATGAGGTACAATACTTGTGCAAGCACAAGTATTTGAAATAACGACCGCAAGCTCAGTGCAAGTGCAATTTTAATCGTACAGAAGCACTATAATTGTGACTCAGCTACTCAAGCACGAAGTAGATTAAAGAAACAAATATATTTAGATTTAAAGACATATTTTATATACATTCACAAAAGCGGTATAAGTCTACTACTAGTATACCTTTCATAAATAACTCACCTACAGGTCTTGTTGCTTACCGTAGAGGGTAACAGGAGCCTAAACCTAGTGTTGAGACGCTGGAGCACGAAGTTCAAGTTACTTACGAAAGACAGTCACAATGTACGTGTTGATCATACTAGTAACTCAAGTCAAGACACAGAAGCTACGCCTGCTAGCTCTCACAAACGCGGACCATGTAGGTATTGACACTAGCTCTTGCATCATTACGTCCCGTGGCGGGAGCTCAAGCTGCGAAAGGAACATACCTACTTAGTCATCAACGAAACTGAGGGTAGTTAGAGGGTGGGATGAAAGCCACGAAGGGGTTGTGGGGTGAAGGAGGAGGGGGCAATGCATATCGTGTCAGTGTGGTACTTAACCATCCCATTACACGGTTCACACGAATGTACGAGGACGTACCTCGATTCAGCTCGACATAACATCTGGATGAGGGATGACTTAAACTCGGCTTGTCGAATTCATGAGGTACGCACCGACTCATTTCCGATAGAGCGCCCTCATGAAGGCCATTGACTTACGAAGTTCGTCATTCTTAGTCCCCTCCCCCCACAGGCTATGTCTCGACAAGTTTCCAACCTCTCGCTGAACTTCAGCATATGCATAATACCCTGTGGATAATGACCGTGTTCGCCCACACACTCTCGATTCTCAAAACTACCCCGGCCAATGAAAGAGCACTGTGGTCTTGTGCAGGCCTAGTTCGTCTCAAACACTCCGAGTCTTACTCAAACGAAGCCGTCCTCCGTTCACTCTATCGCCATCCCTGAGTGATCGCAACTCTATACAACCTCCCGCTTTATCTGCGGGAGGTGTATCGTCTTTGTCAGGGTTGGCACGAGCATTGGGACCGCAAGTTCTAGTCCACGCAGACAAAGAAAGAGGGTCTCACGAAAGGTACATAGTATAAATAGTCCTGATGTCACCATAGTAGCCATCCGCTCCTCTATATGGCTCAACCAAACCCTCCAAAGCCAAGCTAAAAGGTACAGTCTCACAATCATACACTAGTAAAAAGTTTTCTTGCATTTGAAATATTGTACTTGTACTTGCTCCATACTGGGGTCGAAAAAATATACTTTTTTACACTAATTTACTTGTACTGTCCTTATAGCTACTTGTAAGGTGAGATATGCTTGCGACAAGTACAAAAAGTACAAAAAGGCACAATCTCGTCAACAAGGAAGGTGTAGGTTTGCTGATGGAGACAGGTACAATTTGCATAACGTAACTGCTACCGTGTGTGTTACTTAAGATGTAAGGAACCATGAATTTAGTGAAACATGTCGGACGCTCGTATGAGGCGTCTTGGAAGGAAGTTCCAACTCGATACTCAGGGTCAAATACACAGGGGTAAGAGCCAGGCAAGAGTAAGAGTAGGAACGGAATAACGGACGCATTGGATTAATAACGTGGGTTTCCATTAATCTTAATGGATGGAGTAGTACAATCGAAGAAGGATTACGATAGGGAGGAGGAGCAGCAAGAGAGAATAAGAGTGATGAGTTATCAATTAGGTAGGGGATTGTACATGACAATAACAATGTGGGATAGATGATGATTGTGGCGTGGATTGTGGAACTAGGTGGTGGGGATGGTTTATTCTACCATTGAGAAGGATGCCGAGAGTTGTTGAGTGCGTGGGATGTGAAAGGAAAACCATAGATGAAAGACGAAAAAGAAAAAAAGGTCATCACGAAAGAGGTTTGAACAATCATTGAAATGGAGAGCTGGAAAAAAGTATAAGGTAGTAAGTAGTAAGAACAAAGAAAATTAATGAGGGTGTGGGTGTGATTAGGAGGTAATAGGTGATGGAACCCCGACAAAGGGGGCTATTACGTCTCAAGGTTGTACAAGACGGCAACCCGACAAGCATCGCTCAGCTTGGGATCCAGCCCATGCTACTGTAGACTTTGTTTCGTGTTGAAGCCCTCGTCGCAAGCTGGGCAAGAGTGTGCGCTCAGGTGACGTTGGGGCCAAGTTGGGGGCACATTCTCGAAGTAGGACGAGGAAGAAGTTGAGGATGACGATGAAGGTTCGGGCGATGTGGAGCGGGAACGTTTGGAAGAGGAAGACGTCTAAGGAAGGTAGAGTGGGACGGGATGGTGAGAACGGTGCATAAATATAGCACGACATGAAGGGAAGCGTATGTACTCACCGAATCATCGAAGACGTCCTCATAGTTAATCTTACGCTTCAAGGCGTGCGGCGTGTGGGAGAGAAGCTCGGCTGCAGGGAATGCAAATGAGTGACATGTTGGATGTTGGAACGGATTAGGAAATGGATGGGTTTGAATGGAATGGGCACTCACTGTCGTCAGGAAGGACGCCGACGGCCTTTGCAAAATTGTCTCGCCATGCGAGGACACGGGAGATTCTTGTCCCGTAGGTGTCATCGTATACGGCATTGTTACGCTCCTGCATGTCCTCTTCGTCGGAGGAGCAGTAGGAGGAGCATTCTGATTCTTCCTCCTCGGACTCGGACTCGCTGTGTGCTTCGTCGTCGTCAGAGTCGTCGTCAGAGTCGTACCAATCAGAGTAGGCAGAGGTAAGCGGCACGGAAGCGGAGGAGGAGGACGAGCGTTGGGGGACCGGAGGCGCCTCTACCTCTTCAAGCTGGATGACCTGGATGGGCTGGGGGTAGGATGAGCCGGGCTGAGAGTAGTCAGTGGTGGGGAGTGTGAGAACGTAGGGCGAGTAGTAGGGCATGGTGCGTCTGGGACGGCGGTGGCTAGGGCAGAGGAAGGAAGAGTCGGGGTTCGGGAAGTGGGGAGAGGCATTGTGGCTGGAAGGGGGTATATATGGATCTTACTGGTGGCCGTCTTGGTTTGGAAACGGACAGGAAATCGTGGACACGCCCACGATCGTCCACTCGCAAACGAGTATATCTATCGCCCGGTGTCTGTACCTTTTTCTTCCTTCCTTCCTTCCTTCCTTCCTTCCTTCCTTCCTCATTTCAACTCCCAAGTTGGATAACATTGGGTTCGCGTCAGAAATCACGCACGTCGGTGGTCTCCTCACGTATTGTAGATTGTTTAGAACAGTGAATATCTCCAGCTATATATGTAACTACTTGAGGAGAATGCTCCTCTAACCAATACCTCGACTATGAAGAATGTATCTGATAACACTCCATCTTCCACCCCTCCGCCCCGTCTCTCGTCCATCTAATTTTCATGACTCCGTCCGACCCTCAGTAAACATTGCTCGATGTCTCCATGCGTCTCCGCTTCTTTCCTTTCCTCTTTTTCATCCTCGGTATTGACCAGTATGTTTCTGTGTGTATGTATGTATGTCTATGTTGTTTGTATACCAGTCGGATCCCAGAGTACAAGAAGAACATGCATTGACTTTCATCGTCACCATCCTTCCATTGAGAGAATACGATGCTCCTTATGTCTTAAGATTTGGGAACCATATCGGATGTCAAACTGTTTCTCTGGGAGATCAATCGAGGATGATACTGTTACTTTTCTGGACGAGGCTGCATGCTGACTACATTCCTTTTGTCTTAAGGTTTAGGAACCACCGATATGATATCGCAAGGGAGAATTGCAGTGTGGAGTGGACGTCAGCATTTCAACCCATTACCACCCAGCACACGTCGATTGTTGTTCCATAGCGGTGGCCCGACCTCCTTATTGCCGTCTACCTTGTGGTTTGTACAACAACTTCCCACCCGTTTTCCCAGTCGGGATGTCCATGGTGCGTCCACACTGGCATTCGTCATTCTTCTGTACCCAACTGATATCGAAATCAGAACCATCACTCTAAGTTCAGCAGTGATTTCGCTCTTATTGTGCCTCTTGTGTTGTTGACGAGCAGACAAACAACTCTTGTCCTTCGAGGCGGCCGGCTTGCAGGCAAGCATAACCACCACCGATATTCTTTTTGTCAACATCCAAGAGGTTCGTCAAAATCCAATAGTCGTCAACAGCATCTCGTCGTTAGCTTGCTCTGCCTATTTCCCAAAAAATCTCGAGTCTATTGTCCTCCCACCCATCACTCCGTCCATTTTTACAGAGGCTTACTTTCATGTGAATGCTCTATGATACGCCGATAGCACATTCTCCCAAATAAATCCATCACTGGCAGCCTTCGCAACGAGAAAAAAAGCGATTTGTCTCTCAGGCTGCCTTCCCGTTTATTGACAGAATGCCGAATATCTTGTCAAGACTCGACATACGGTATACATAGCATCAAACCCACATTTGTTTTAAGGAGCATTCTCATCCGTCTTGGCGACCTCATATAAGTACAAGTCGGTGTCTTGTCGACATGTCACTACCAACCACAACACCACTCGATGTCTCACCCAAATACTCGTACTCGGGGCTTCTCGCAAATCAAGCCGCTATTCTCGTGTGCAGGACACACGGGCCAGGTGACTTGTCTTGCCATCACATCTAAGGGGGATATCCTCCTCAGTGGTGGTAAGTTGTCGTTTAATGAGCCACACTGCTGCACATCTATATTTGGTCACAGGTACCGATGGTGTTGTCATGATATGGGACATGGCAACAGGTGAAGCGCTATATGCCCTTGAAGACGTCTTCGGTGGCCCAAGCTCTGCTCTTGCATTGATAGAGGGGCCAGTAGATGACTCACAACACCCAGCTTTTTGCTATGGAAGTGAGGCATGACATCTTGCCTTATGTACATATGTTGAAACGGAGGTATGTTTATTCGCATGCACTATAACTATGTTATACTGAAATTCGCCAAGGATACCTACTGCCTGAAGTCGCGAGCTCTTGGCCACTATCATGCTGTCGAAGATATCAAGTACGACCCATCTTATGGACGTATCGGTAGTGTGAGCCGCGGGTCGGTCAAATTTTGGTGTGTGGGACAGAATGGTGAGTATTGTGGACCTTTGTTTTCCTCCTGACTGACTCGATTGCATTAGGAATGTTGTCCCCAACATTGCAATCACCCCCTGAGGAAGACTTTATTGTCAGAAGCCTCTGCTTTGTTTCTGGCGGTGAGGAGGTCCTTCTTTTCTATCTGGAAACCCATGAAGTGTAAGTAACTTACATTGGATGTGGTCTACCAATCATCTACTGACATATCTTGATAGTGCTTGCTATCATCTCTCCCCTTGGGACCATAGATGGACGAAATCAGTGGATTCGCGCATGTAAGCACTGACGGTTTCTGCATTACAAAGGTTGCTAATAGGTCTACAGTGGGTATGCTGCCCTTGCACCGACAGGGAAGGATATATACACATCCAACTTACACAACGGTGTAGATCGATACCTCCTACCAGATCTCATACTGGACAGGAAGTTTCACTACCAGATCGAAGACAATGTTCCACTGCACATCGCAACCCCATTCGATGGCGATTTGATGGTCATTGGTGGAGATCGTGGTATAGCCAAGGTTTTCAACATGCATACCGGGAAGCTTGTCAATATTATATCGCATACGAAAGGTCTGTACTTTCATTTTATCGATGGCAGCCCTTCTGAAGGACTTTCCAGATAAATCCCCAGTTCAAGTGGTCAACACACGTTCTCAACAACCACGCATGTATGATTGTGACAGCTTCCGACACAATCAAGGTCTGGTGTGGAACATTTGAGGTAAGTACAATTTCCATCCTTTCTCGGACAATGTACTCATAAAACCGTAAGAACCTGGACGTCAACCGAAACGCCCTCAACCTCCAGTCCGTCCTTCTGGCTCAGGAGCGAGGCAGCACCTCGGACGGACAATGGTTGGTAGTTTCCTTTTGTCTGTTATCCTCACGGCAGTCGGAGTCATTGTCCTTCTGTGCTATCTTGACTTGCTGTGTGTTGCAGAAATCGAGTCCACTCTTTATCATATCGCTAGCCCAGGGCCTGTAGTTATATTGGCTCGCCCCTCTCGTAATCAATAGGCGTTGCGATAGAGATTCCGGTACGTTTTTTTCTTCTCTTTTCGCCTCTTTGGTAATGCTTATTGCAGAAAATGCAAGTATGGTATCTTGTTGTGTCTTGTCGTTTTCGAGGATTAAAATCTAGAGGGAGCTTCACAGTCATTGCCGAGGTGATTTCACGGAGACGTATTTGGTTGGACATGTGTTTTGAACATATGCTTTCTTATACTAGTTGTCGTTGTATGCATGTTCGCTACAAAACATATACACCAAGTGAAATGGGCTGCCTCAGTCCCGCTAGCAGACCTTGAAGATCGAAGCCCTTACTGTTTTTTATGCCTCTGAACACCCCATGCATCGGTTTTCTCGCGTCAATAGCGTTTTGTACTGCGTGAGGTGCTTCACATGCGGAACCCCTAGCATAGTGCTATCCTATTGAACCGATCAACTGGGAAATTGAGGTTCATCTCTTGCATTTTTCCACCGAAAAGGGCGGCTACATGACCATTCTTCGTATCTTCGTGAAGCCTACGATGGCGCCAAGATCTTCAACATTATGTTAACTTTATCCGTGATGAAGTTTCACCAGCACCACTTGGCCCCGGAACAACCTAGTTTGAGCCTGGTCGTTTCCGAACCTGTTTCTTGACAGCAGACCATCGAAGTTCTACCTAGAGTCGTACTCCTGGCTACAAGGATATCTCGGATGCCGCACTTGGACGATTCAATGGTATGGTTTCTGAACGGTCCCTCTATAAATGTTGACACAGTACTGATTAGTTATTGAGAATGGCAGGCTGTAGTTTTAAATATCAGGAGATCGAAAGAAAGGTGTTGATGCAATAATTATCATTAAGGGCGAATGAAACACTGCTGATAGAGACTTCACTCCAGTTGTATTCTTAGGAATTTTCGCGTTACCTTCTTTGTGATACCGAACCACTGTGCTGTAGGCGGTAGGTAACAGTGAAGGACTCGCCAACTATGTGGGACCTGGATTCTCTTCATACTTATTCATCCATGTCATTTCTCGTCAGTATTCTCATCGAGTCGCTAGCAGGATCAGTCGCCTCCTATCTGTCACCTGTCACTCAGGCTGGCAGCTAGTACGGCATCGACTAGCGCTTAGAGGTTAACTAGCTAGTTGGCAGGTATGTTCAACTTTGTTGTCAACTTTCAAGCATCTGTCGTCATGTGGTTGAATAGTAACCCAACATATCGCAACTCATCGGCATATTATGTCGCGACTTCACAACCGGAGTTTCCAGTGCTAGGTCAACGAAATGGCTACTGGCCTATATGGACCGCCCCGCGGAGTACAAGTACACCCTGGAACTTTCCAATTAGGAACAGCCCCCATCGATCTGAGTTACTTCCGGTGAGTTTTCTTTCGTCTTCCATATTGTTACCTCACAATAGGTGTATAGGGCCAGCAATCTCATCAACAGCACCAAGTCACATCTTATATACCGCCGAACCCAGAGCAGTATGAGTCTCCGCAATCAGGACAGACCGGACCTCACTTGCCGGCCGTCGTAATGTCCTCTGCCATGCGCAGCGAGGATGAATGCTCGTACTCACAGCCAGGCACATCCGATATGCCGTCTCTTTATAACACTCCTTTGATCAATTATTTCGGTCATCGACAACCTCTACAAGCGATATCTTCCGCACAGCAGGCTCATCCTCCTTTCTCCCCCTTCCTTCCGCCCCAATATCTTGGCCATATTAGTTACAATGCAGCTTTTCCTACTTTAAATGCTGCTACTCCTGAATCTAATCAATACTATGGCGATTTAGTCCGCGCCAAGCTACACAAGCAATCTGCTCCCATGTATAACTTTCCTGTTATTATGGGCACCCCTTGGCAGCCCTGTCACACTTTTCCGGCTATGATGCACCCCCACGCTCATCCGCAATTGGCGATGACCTCAGCGCAAGATCAAGCTCGCCTAGCCATGTCAAGGTATATTCAAGTAAGGATACTTATATTGAATCTAACAGCAGGATACCTCTTTGACATTCATCTACCCATAGCCTGGTGTCCATAATCCTCCGTTAACTATCAATGTACCCCCTTCTACTGAACAACATCAAGCATTGGGTATGTGCCCCATGGATTGTAGCCACCAGCGCTCTCAGGTAGTGTCACCGACGTCCTTTAATCACGCTCTGTGCACGCCTGTAAGGCATGGGCACCCTCAGGGCCTTCAAGATAAACAGGGAAACCTCCATCTTCATCACAGAGGGTCTGTTGTGCAGCGCAGTGTACTACTCAACAAGTTTCTCTCCAACACATTGACCTTTACGACGTGGGGGATTAAGGTCAGTTATTTGTTTTACTTACCAGCCAGTTGCTGGCCAGTTTATTCATTTATTTAATATTTTTATGTTTTAGGATGTTGTTGGCCATATTGTAGAGTTCAGCATGGATCACGATGGATCAAAGTTTCTTCAGACCCAGTTGAAGTTTGCAAGCCAAGAAGAGCGGCAGCTTGTGTACGTAGAAGCAAGCACTCCCATTCATACGACTCGGTTAATCCAGGATATCTTCGGTAACTATGTAGGCATTGGATTTAAGCTCATTATACTAGGGATTAATCAACGAGTCTTGCATGTCTAGGTTATTCAAAATTTGATTGAGTTTGGGACTCTTGTGCAGAGGGCCCAACTGATATCTGTGATTGAGGGTAATATTCTCACATTCTCGCTACACATGTATGGGTGTCGTGTGGTCCAAAAGGTCCTTCCCGTTTACCCTTACTATGCGTAAATCTGAGCTCGTTTCCTTGATATCTAGGCCATAGATTTTATTACCCCCAAGCAGCAGACTGCCTTTGTCAAAGAATTGTGTGGCAGCATTCTAAATTTAGCTACGGACATTCATGCCAACCATGTAGGCCTTGAGTATTGGTCTTTCGAAACTGTGTTTGACCCTCCATCTACAGGTCCTTCGGAAGTTTATACGAGCAGTTCCATCAGAGCGATTATCATTTGTAGAGGCATTCAAAGGCCTTGTGCATGAACTCGCCATCAATCGTTTCGGATGTATCGTATTGCAGGAATATCTAGCAAGTATTCCCCAGGAAGATACTCGAACATTGGTTGATGAGATGCTCATCCACACCAGGGATTTAATGAGTGACCCTCACGGTGTATGTTATTATTGCACGAAGTAATGCTTCCTTCTACTAATTGTTATACAGAACTTCATTGTTCAATATATCTTGGAATACGGCCAGCCATATCAGAAGAGGCTGATTGCCATCGAGTTACAAGGGAATATGCTCTTCCTCGCTCAACACAAGTTTGCCTCTAGGGTTTGCGAGAAAGCATTGATCACCTCCACTGCTGAGATGCGTAGCGCGCTCATTGATGAAATTGTCATACCCAAATGCAAAGATACCGATGTAATCACGACAATGATATGTGATCGGTATGCCAGTAAGTGTTTGTTGGATATGTAGCTTGAAATGGTTCTACCTTCTGACATCTTGATAATTCTAGATTCTGTCCTTCAACGAGCTTTGTCTGTTTCGGAAGGTGTTCAGAAGGAGGCCCTTCAGAATAAGGTGGAAAATTTGCGTAACATCCAACTACAGAGACAGGATGGCTGCTTCCAGGCTAGTAAGTGCGCAGTTGCTGAACAAGTTAATTTTTACTCACAATCTGTAGCCGACTCTGTTAACGAAAACGATGATAACGGAGCGCAAGCCATTAGAATTTATAGATAATTTTGTTATGAACGTGTGATTTGCACTTTCTGCTACATTTTAATCACAATCGTTTCTTGAATCGGATATACTACCCTTTTTCTTACCATCATACACCACAAAATACATATAGTTTCAATTATATTTTTATTTTTGATATATGTGGGTATTCTTACAATCCTGTTATACCCATACTTATTGCGCGAGAGGCTGTCAGTGTGCGATCGATCACTGTACTGCCGGAAGTCGAAGCCGAGTTGTCTCGGAACGGGAGCTGTCACAACCCACATCATCATGCCGTAACGCTCTCAGGCGAGAGTATCACACTATTGAATGCTGGTACTAATGACAATGCGGAGGGATGACCAAGCTGCTATTGACGAACCTCGTACACACCCGGCTGTACTCTTATCGCAGTTTTTCATAGTTCCACCCATACATTGCGATATTTCTCATGATTCGTGCTATCCAGTAATCCCATCATAGAACCCCTTCTGTCCTTCCACCCCCTTCTTCATCGCTCGTTCAGCGATCTCAACTATCTTGAAATCGGCATCACCTAACGTGACAATGTCCTGTGAATATACATCCTCAGAGTAGCAATATGAAACGAATACATGCACTCACTGGATGATTTCGGACATATTGCATTCCTCCGGTAGGACATCAGTTCGTAAGGGGCGAAGACAAGTGCTGTGGTACCCCAAATCAAAATCCCACAGGACCCTACTTATCATCGCCATATAGAGTGCCGAGAGGTACAAAGTGGGGTTTCAGTACCTCCTTGGGCTATGTGTGACATGGAGAATGCTTGTTGAATAGTAATTATGAAAGATTTCTGCGATAACGAGTCAGATGAGCGATCTGGTGTGAGCAGTTGAAAGAACGAAGCATGGAGGTAGTTTCAGCGCTGTCCATAGAATAAGAATAGATCTATTAATGTATGGACACTGACTCGTCGACCTACCAGTGTATAAATTCCCTTCCTTCTTAGCCCCCGCCAGTGGTACCAATACTATGGGCTATATAGTGTCCAATAATTGCTTTTCACGGCAAGTACAAAAATTTCATATTTTCACGGCAGGTCATCAACTTCGCATGTCAAATCTGCGGCAAGTGATGAACATCCGAAAAATTTCCGCACGAAGTCGAAAACACTTTTTTACGCAGCCAGTTGTGTGTCGGCTCGCGAGCTCACTATGGTGGCCTTAGCACGCCACATAGCAAGTCTATGTCTTATATTTGTAGCTTGATACATGGTTAACGTTGCTTACAAGGGATTATTAGGACTTTACTAATACAATATTAAACTTCATTACTACAAATTTATAAACATCGGAAATGACTCAAGGGCTTTGAAGTATGTAGTAAGTAGTTTCCCTTTCTACAAGACTAAATCTGGACCGAAAAGCCATCCAGATACCTTCATTACTAAGAAAACTGTAGAATACAGGGAGAAATTTGAGACTCCTAGACGTTGACATGTTTATAAGTTAGGACCAAAAGTTGAACCAATTATTGGACCATGATTCTTGTAGCCGTTGAGCGTTGTTGACAGTCTCAGTATGACTTGTCGCAAACTCGACCTCAACTTGAACCTACCGTAAATTTTTTGATGTTCCTAACAACTTACCGCGGAATGAGTGGAATACTGAACTCATCTGCCGCGCGATCACCAGATTAGTGCCGCGCAGGTGAATAATTATTGGACACTATATTACCCATACAATACAGAGAGGTTTTTGACTTCCTCCGCGCCGACGGCATCGTTAGTTTTATCACCTAAATATCACGCGTCATATGAATCATGCTTTCTTTCGAGCGATCCAACCTTCGAGGTCATGGAACCCGAAGGTACGTTAAGTGATAAGTTCCTTAACTCTTTTGTCTGAACCTGTCACACTGTTCACAAGGAGGCGTAACCTGTTCCAACGGACGACCACATGCCGTATCTGTTATTCGTGCCTTCATTCTTGCTGTGAGGGGTAGTGTCAACTTTAGAGATAGAATTTGCGGAGCTCATATCGTTTAATTGTAGTAAGGAAATGGTATAGAGAACACTGGCAGGACGTGAGCAGATTCATGAGTCGGACTTTGCCGATGTAGTGATGTGCGGGCCCGGCTCAAAACCGTTGAGCCAGCCAAGCCAGGCCGTACAGACACCAAGCCGAGCCAGGCCAAAGATAAAGCTTGAGGAGGCTCAACGGCCTGGCTTAAGGGATGAACGACATTAGCAGGCTGTCGAGGCCGGGGCCTGGTTATAATCGCATTTCAAGGTAACAGCATTCAAATTATCTTCAGCCTTATCCCTTCACAAGCAAGGGATCTAGCCGACGTCCCCGGCGGCATTTACTCTAGTTGAGGTAGTGTCGGCTTTTGGTCAATAGCACTCTCGCTATTGTGTTAATGAGATCTTGTTTGCCCAAGCTATGTTCCGAACTACCAGCAGCGCCACTTTACTCGGTCGAGGGAGGTATAAATATATGTACGTGTCTTCATTCTCTTGCAACATATCTCACAGTGTAGCATGACGTCCAACCCCCCTGCTACTCACCGTCCACAGCGGTCAATCAAGCTCGCTCAGAAGCTGAGAGACCCGGACAATATTGGTGAGCACGAAGAGTACACGCGGAACGCTATGGCCGCCCATAATCATTGTGTTCAGCCGGATACTATGCAACTTGCTCAGTTGCCTTCAGCCCTTGCCGCTTCTGCATCAACCTCTGTACCTACCTTACCACAAAATCTAGGAGTCAGTCCAGTCGTCACATCCCCTGCAATCTCAGAACCACCTTCGCCGGAAATTTCGATATCGTCTGATGCAGCTAGCGACGTTGACAGAACCCAACCCAATAGCGATGGCGGTGATTCAGAAATTGAACAGATATCGAACAAGGCCAAGAAGCGTTCAAAGGGCTCTACTAGCAACGCTAAAGGTACTGTATATACTTACTATCCATCCCTCAAACATTACTTATTATTTGCTTTTTTATCCAGCACGGAAAAGGCGACGGAAGGCACCTAAAGGACCTGTAGACCCTGTCGATGACGAGGGTTTCCTGAAGGACATTGATGTCCAGTCCCTTGTTGACAACAAACAACCTCCGAGACAGAAAATACTTGATACAGACCACTTCTTTGGACCCGCCTTTGGTACAGAACAGCGTCGTCACTGTAGGGTGGCTGGATGTAGGTGTGTAATAATAATTTATAAAATCATAGAATAAGCTCGCTAACTTGAGTTCTAGAGGCAATTTTGTGCCTGATGTGACAACCCTACGACGGCATATGCAGGCTCGTCATAAGGTATATAGTTTATTAACTCGTTTAAATTAGTAGTATTTACTAATATTTTACAGGATATCTATCAAGAATGGTGTCGTAAAAATGACTTCGACTCAAGGCTACCCAAAGACGTGATTGCACGCAAGAAGGCACTGGCTAAGGAAGCTGAACACCAACAGACTCTCCACAGCCATTTGAAGGAGCTCACACCAAAGGAACGTGTTATTAAGTACTCGGAACAACGTTTCTGGGAAGTGGCGATTGAGTGGTTGATTGCCACGGACCAGGTACGCTTATCATCTCTCACTATCTGTCTCGTTCGGTTCATTTGTGAACGTTCTTCAGCCCCTGGGAGCTCTGGAACATCCAAAGTCTCAAGAAATGATCCAGGTTGCCGCAGCTTCCACAAATGGCGTTGGTATCCCTTCGCGCAAGGTATGCCGCATGGAGATCATGAATATGTTCAAAAAACGTATGTCTGATCTTCGTGAGAGGCTCAATAGTGGTACGGTTACCTCTACTGTTAGCTTAACTGTTGATGCTTGGCAGGCAAGTAACACTGACGGTTATCTCGCCGTAACTGGGCACTGGATTGAGGTGAAAGGTGACAAGACATGGAACCTTGAGAGTGCATTATTAGGCTTCACAAAGCTTAATAATGCCCACAATGGTGTTCGCCTTGGACAGGCCTTATATCGAATTGTCGACCGACTAGGTATCGCACACAAGGTATCATCTCTAACATCGATTTTTGTTAAACTCAAACTAACTGTGAATCATTCAGATCTTCAAGGTTACATGCGACAATGCAAGCAGTAATGGAACAATGCTTGAAGAGTTCGCCAAGCATGTTGAGAACTATCACCAGTGTTCTTTTGACCCTGTCAAAGACCGTATCAAGTGAGTAATTGTATTGCAATCTCAAAATTGTGTCCTAAATATGATTTTATGTCGAATAGTTGTTTAGGTCATGTTATCAATCTCGCGACCCAAGCATTGATAACTACATATAGCCAATCACCTCATTACGACCCTGAAGCACCAGAAAACGACATCGCAGGCACAAATGGACCAAGACGAGATGAGATTGGACTTGTACGTGCAATTGCAGTGAAGGTATGTTAGTTGCTCAATTCGAACGTCGGTCGTGATCACTAGACCTTGTCATTGCAGAAACGTTCATCAGCACAACGCAAGGAGCTATTCCGTGAAATCCAACAACGCTTCAAGGTTGCAATAGTAAAGCAACTCATTCTCGACATGAAAATACGATGGTCATCAACTTTCGCTATGCTTCACCATGGCGAGTCGTTGAAGAAGGCAAGCACTTTATTTATATACCAAAGAGTATACTAACATCATCATTTAGTTTGTCGACACCTTCGTGTACAAGATGGCTTTACGTGCAAGCAATGCTGATGAACGTCGAAAGATTGATAACCTCAAATTAACTTTTGATGAGTGGGAGCGTGTTGGTTTATTTTTACAGCTTCTTTCACATGCCGACTCACGTCAGCAGATGTTTTCTTCGGAAAATGAACCATGTCTGTATGCTGTTCTCCCAGCTCTAGAGGGACTTCACAAGGCATGGTCCACCCGCGCTGAGAAGAAACAATACGAACCCTTTTCACACGCCCTTAAAGTTGCATGCAACAAGATTTCCGAATACTATGACAAAACTGGTAACTCCGACGCTTATGTGGTTTCAATATGTACGTACAACACTCCTACCTCGCTCTCAAATGTTACTCACACAAATGATTTCGATTAGTCCTTAATCCACGTCAGAAAGGTGCCTACTTCAAGAAATACTGGTCATCAACACTCGAAAAGGAGGCTCTCACGTTAATGGAAGATGTCGTGTGTAACCATTACTCACATTTGTCAATGCTCCCGATCTAATATCTATTTCTCCTCAGTTCAAGGCTCGACATATTCAGATGTTCGGGCAGTCTTCAATGCCAACACGCAAAGCATCCCAAACGTCTACTTCTAAGATGTCAACACTTCTGCGCGATCTTTCTAGCGACTCGGAGGAAGAGAGCGAGACGGAATCACACAAAGCTCCCAACATTGATCCAAAGAAGCCATGGCTTGCTAAATTTCATAGGTAACTCTATAGTAATGACTCAGACTACCTTGGGGATGGTATATCCATTATACAGTGGTGGGGAGTAAGTATTGCATCTTATTCCTTCTAAAATACTACTACAATCCTTTCTAACCTTCTATTTTATAGCTACACAGTCCCCAGTATCCGGTGTGGTCATCCCTGGCTCGTGATTACCTTGCTATCATGGCATCTTCCGTCTCGAGCGAACGTGCATTCTCCCAAGGGGGTATAACTATTAGCAAACGACGTTCTCGCTTGAAAGGGGACATCGTTGAGGCACTGCAAGTGCTCAAGTGCTCGATTCGGAAAGAGCTTATCTTCCGCGACCGGGATCCATTCATTGTGACAGTCGTCACTGATCGTCACAAATGGTGCGTTTATGACTGATGATTCAATGGTGTGTGCAACTCTGAGCTCGTTACGCTCTATCTATGGCTCATTCACGGTTTTGATCATGATTCCATGAGAGGTTGAGACAGGTGCTCTGCAGGATGCGGGATAACACTGCTTGAGAGACAGAGACAACCACATGTTGTATTGTCAATAGATACTTAGTATGTACAACTTGAACATGTTTTTGAGACAAGTCTAATGGAGCAATGAGCTCCCCTTGCTATCATAGTCTTCCCGTCTTGGTAACAATGCATTAATTAAGGCATTCCAACATTGTGTGGACCCTTATTGAACTCGGCCCTCATTGTATATGTATATGTAGTACAGTAAGCCTCAGAGTCATAGATACTGCGGCTTCCATTCTAGGCTATGTTACATGCTTGTCACTAATTGACTGATATAGGCAAGTGCAGAGAAAGAAAATAAACTTTATTGAATTTCACGTAGTTATGCAAACTGCTGTACTGTACTTTTATAATTATTTATAATAGATAGTATCAGCAAAATATTAACACCAAATAACTATTAATGATTGTCAACATCAATCTGGGTCAACATATCTATGAATAGTGGCAGGAACCCCTACCAGTTGCCACTGCCAATTCTAGTACCACTAGCTAGAGCTGTGCCGCTCGGAGTGCTTTTATTTCACTCCCGGGCCGATAGCCACACGCGAGGACATATATATAACATAATAAGAACACCGAGTACATCCAATTTACGGTTCCACTTACCTCTCTCCCCGCATTCCATCGAAACAGTTGCGCTTCAACACCACCCGCACGCATGACCTGTGGTGGGCCTGTTTCAAGACAAACATTACTATTCTTTGTTCTGACGAGACCGGTATCCTCACCACCAACAAGCTGACCGTCGGTCGTAACACCCTTTGTATCTACGGCCCCAACGACCGTCGTCCTGCTCTCTGCCTATGCCTTTCGTACTGAGAACCAAGATTCCATTGACCAGTGTGTTGTCAACACTATTGAGGACGCTGCTCGTGCCCATGCCGGTGTCAAGCTCCTCGACTTCAAGCCCTTTAACCCCGTCGACAAGCGTACAAATTCACCTACCATGAGGAGTCCACTGGTAAACTCAAGTGTGTTACCAAGGGTATAACCGGTTTGAACTCTGCACGTACAACCAAACTGGGGAACTCACTTAAAACTGATGTTGAGGAATTCGCTACTCGTGGTCTTTGTGCCCTTGCTGTCACCTACAAAGACTCAGAGGTTGACGGTTACGCTTTCGACGGTGAGGTAACGATTTCAAGCTCATCGGTCTCTCTATCTTTGAACCCCCTTGATGCTATGGCTCTTGGTGTAACTGGACGTCGTCTCGGTCTCGGTGACCACATGTACCCCGCCAAGGTTTTCAAGGATAAACCCTCCCGGTTTCGAGTTCATCTCGCTCAATGAGATGGTTCTTGACGCCTACAGTTTTGCTGGAGTTTTCCCCGAGCACAGGCATGAGATCGTCAAATGTCTCCAAGCCCCTCGGCCATTTGTGCGTCATGACTGACGCCCTTGTTGTTTCTCGTGCAAAAATCGGTATTGCTGTTGAGGGTGCCACTGACACCGCTTGTGGCGCTGCTGATATTGTCCCTTTTGAGCCCGGTCTTTCCACCATTGTCCTCGCCATGAGCGTTTCCAGTATTATCTTCCAGTCTATGCGCAACTACTCCATCTATGCTTGTGTCATCACTATCCGTATCGTTGTCTGCTTCGCTATCATCGCGTTCATGTAGGTGGTACAACCTTCCACTCATATTTACCTGTCCTACGTGTAAATATTAGCAGTAGTATCTGATATACATATTCTGTGAATACATTTTGTGAACACATTCTCTGATGTTGACATGTTCTCTGATATTTTGTGAACATGCTCTCCTATATTTTGCACCACATTTTCTTATATTCTTATGACACAATCACCTATATTTCACAACATGACATTCACATATTAAGATTGTTGGTATGGATATCCAATTATTTCTTATATCTTGGGAGCTGTGCAGGACAGTAAGGTACAAAATCATGGAATATATTGATGTAAACTCATAGAAATATCGGAGGGAAACACAAAATATCAGGGAAGTACACAAGATATATGCCAAATAATAAATGTACAGTTGGTACACGCGTAAGGAGCAAGGCGATCGACAACCTTGATACCGGTCTCGAGCACCTCGGCAGTTGCTGACATGGGACCACGCTCATGAGTCAGTGGAGTCGCCAAGACGTTCATGATACAACCGAGAGTAGCGATGCTAAGAGAGATCTTGATAGGTGGGCTGGTATCAATGACCCTTTGGCCATCTGTACCATCCACGGCAATGATACAGAACATGACGACCTACCGTGGAGATCAGGAACTTCAAGAATAAGATCAGAACTCCTGGTATTGAATTGAATGACAATGTCTGTCTAATTGTCTCAATTGCTTTCATTGTGTCTGTTTGAGCTTTAAGCACGAGATGTAGAGATGTGAAATAGGTCTCACTAATATGTCAGCGGGAACATACTGTATCAGGTTGGTAGGAGTAGAAGTACCCTACTAGGAAATGGCACGAGCAGAATCAACATGGATCCCAGATGATTCATGTAGGGCAGTAGTAGGAGCCCGGCGTGAAAGATAGAGTGATACACTGTAGAAGTCGACGACAATGAAAAAGAATAATTTGGGGCCAACCGGTGAACATAGTCTCTTCGGGGGTGCTGTTGTCGGAAAGACTGTGTTGATCCAGCAGCTCATTAACAATGTTGTCAAAGCCCATGGTGGTTTCTCCATGTTCTGTGGTATGAATATCTTGTTTGAACTATCCATGGCTTATTCTCACGCGTTTCGTATTTTCCAAAGGTGTCGGTGAGCAGACCTGTGAAGGCAACTATCTTCACCATGAAATGATTGAGACTGGTATCATCAACCTCGAGGGTGACTCGAAGGTCGCTCTCGTTTTCGGTCAGATGAACGAGCCCCTCGGTGCCCGTGCCCGTGCCCGTGTCGTCCTCACTGGTTTGACCGTTGCGGAATACTCCGTGACAATGAGTGTCAAGATGTGATGCTACTCATTGACAACATGTTCCATTTCTCCCGAGCTGGCTCAGAGGTGTCTGCTCTTCTCGGCCGTATTCCGTCCGCTATCGATGACCAATCCACACCTTCCACTGATATGGGTGGCATGTGAGCTCGGTTTATTGAAGAAACCCCGACTCGTTTTCGGAGCTTCTGCTACACAGACAAGAGCGTATCATCACCACCAAGAAGGTGTCTGTCAGCGTCTCAGTGCAAGCCATCTACGTGCCCGCTGATGATTTGACTGATTCTGTTCCGGCTAGAGCCTTCGCTCACTTGGATGCTACCATTATGTTGTCCCGTCCAGATTCTGAGCTTGGTATATACCCTGCGGATTCTATATCAAAGCCCCCAACGCGCTCCGCAAATCCAACAAAGAAGTCGACGACAACGACCTATCCTGGAACGATATCACATCCGCCAAAGGCAAGATGATCGAAGCCATGAAGGCAACTGTTTGGGAAGAGGGGTACCTACACGGCTGACTGGATGTTTTTAATATCACTCCATAACGGCGTCGTCCACGCAGACCATTAGTGAAGCTGTAAGTTTCGTATAAATCTTGTAATAAGGGACTTATGAGACGCGCGCCCTCTTCACTTTGGCGTCTAAAAGCTCGGCTTTGGCGTCTAAAAGCTCTCTCAAGTTGTCCTCTGCCACTCAGTAACGATCAGTACAGCTCTAATAACGCAAAGCATTGAAAGAGATAAATAGTGTACCAGCCGAATAATGACAGATTCTCCAATCCGATGCGTATCAAAGCTATAAGTCCGTATATATGTAATAAACAAAGCGAGTTCTATACGTCTAATTCAGGTACTCAAGGGAGAACGGAAGGGGATATGCACACCCGGAAGAAAATGTGGATGGGGGGAATAGGAGAAACGGTACTAGCTCTACTCTCAAATAAGCTGTAAATATCTAAAGAACAGAGAATGAGTACCATACGACATCCAGTATGACAAAGGTATGGCTTGACCTCTCCAACAAATGACATTATAGATCCTCTGGACTTTCAGTTCTTGCTACCGCCCCCCCTACGCCTAATCAAGCGTAGTCCTTTCTTTCGCCTGTAAATCACCTTAGTGGGATATATAAGTCAATATATCGTGCCTACTTACTGGTCCAGTTCAATATAATCTGCCATCTCTGGACCCAATCTGGCAATGGATGCACCTTTCTCCATCACTCCATGGACTTTACCATTGCTAAGCTGAGTTAAGCATAGGTTATGCAAAGTAACAAAGTCCCCTGAAGTGATTGAAGAAGCAGATATAGCCATTCGGTCACGCATGGTAACCCTGATGACCATATCATCTGGGATGACGAGAGCGGTCGATACAAATACGGTGCACAAATCAGACCGGGCAGTATAGTCAGTGATATAAAGGTAAAATTTATCAGCTTTCTCTGAAATCGAAAGGACCTGAAGAAGGTTTTCAAGATTAATAACGGAGTAAACTGGTTCGAAATAGTGCTTGCCTCTGCCGTACACTGGAATGGATTGTCCAGGCCTGCATCTTGGAGGAGATATTTACTGTCCGCTGCTGCGCTCTTGGCTTCTTTACGTCTTCTGAGAAATATCTATCGCATCAATACAGATTTTATCTAGAGAACAGATCAAAAGAATACCTTAACAAAGATACCAGGTGTGGATGACGTTCTAGCTCATCTACATCCAATTTTTTAATCTTTTTGTCCTCATTCATTTTACCTTCACAAGCCATGATCTTGACATTCTTTAGGCTATAGAAACACCCAGTCTCCATTTGAGTGGCTTCACCCTTTGCAGAATCCCACATTGCAATCTGTAGGATCTTGTCCTTCAGAGTGATAGGGCACCAGCTTGCTGTTTCGGGTCGAGCCATGGTGTTATGTGTATAGTCCGTCACATACAGGCAACTTGGACCATTACCATGACCTATCACAATATGTATAACCTGTATATTCTCAAGTGAATATGGCAAAATGCAATTGTGTGGAAGACGATACTTCGATGGTGCAGTCAAAGTAATGACCGTTTCCAGAAGTATATTGTTTCAATTCTTGAATGAGTTTGTGCTTCATGTTGCTTGCTGTAGAGATGTCGTCTTGATCAATGTTCTGCCACCATGTCTTCAGATTGTTGCAGTATTCGATCTCGGCAATGGACAGCTGATGCTCAGCCCTCTTTGAAGAGCGAGAAAACTTGATCCTGTCGCCGTCAACAATTTCCCATGACCAGTACTCGAGTGAAGCTCCAAGATACTGTAGCGCATTGTTGTGCAGTCGGACCTGCAACATATTGGTCTCCCTGATTTTCTTGCATTAAGCTGACCACTCACTCTGATACCACGCAAAATGATGACATCACCCGGTTGTGCTTCACCAAGGATGTTCTCATGCTTGTTGTTAGTGAAACACTGTATCGTAACACTTCTCTTGTTATATCCAGTGCCCTTCCAGGTAGATTCATCCACAACGACCAGTTTCCTCGATAAGTCTATAAAGTAGTCATAATGTCTTCAGTACATGCGGTTCATGGTCGATGTAGAGCACTCACCCCCCGTATTTTGGGAGGTTTCTATCTCTGAGATGGACAGTACTATTCCAATAAAGTTGAAGCATGCAGACGTATTGTTAGCCGGTAGGGTGGTAACGAGAGGAAAGTATAACAGATTCTTTTGGGACAATCAATGAGTATACGAGCTGGAATGCTCATCAGCGAACAGAAAGGAAAACATACATCAATGTTTAATACAGGTAATCCAACACTACCATGTTGTATTCTAACCGGGTTGGCGCCGGGCCCAGGACTTGGGGCGGGGTACTGTTTTCCAGAGGATGCAGAGCTATCCGGGAATCCTCCTGTAGCTGAAAGCTGCTTTAACGCCTCCTCACGACGTTGGCGTATTACAAGTCGTCTGTTCGTTTCTTGGTCTTGTTGCATATTGTCTGAAGCGGGATAAGGCAAAGGTAGAGATGTTATGTTCGTAATAGCAATGGGGAAGCTGGATAGCGCAAAGCAGGAAGGAGAACTATATATACGCGTCCGTAAAATTCCCGTGCCAGGACTTGTGCTGGGGGGGGGGGGGGTGGCGGGGGCGATCAATCACTCTGCAAACGAAATACCAGCGTCCGAGAGCCTAGGCTGGCAGCTACCGTACGACGGGCGTGGAAAATTCTCAAAGCCAGGAGTGCCAAGCATAAATGACACGACTGTTCATTAAGATGAACAGGCTAGATAAGTGACCAAATATTTAGTAAGGAGTCGTTAGCTGGTACCGAGCGGGGAACACGAATCTCGGAATAAGACTAGTACCGAGCATTCTGTTGTCCAACGTTTGACGTCCATCTTCGCACGATTGCACAGCCAAGTTACGCCAGTGCGCGTTATTCCAGCTAACTCAATAACGATAGTAAATCAGCCAGTAAATACAGATGGAGAAAATGCCGGCGGGCCATGATGTCTCTTGATGTGAGAGGGGCCAACTCCCCCACTGACACCCGAGCATCATTTATGGACACTTAACTGTCTCGCCGACGTGACCCTCATACAGTCAACGATTTGTTGATGTTGGCTGATATAGACAGGGATTTGTGTTATGACAAGTGTTTAAGATATTTCAGAACAAGAGATGAACGGTCGATGGTTGATGGTACGTTTAATTGATCTCTGTCAATACCTTGCAGTGACACAGCCGACGGAGTAAATCATTTGATAGCGCCACTTCTTGGAGCTCTGTTGCTCGACTGCGCTGACCATCGTCATTGAGATGGTTGTAATGGTTATATACCTGGCACGCTCAGCCCATGAGCCGACCATGCTGATCGCGCCTAGCTCAGCTCCACTCCGTTCACCGCTCAAGCTGTAGCTCGACCATCAGTGAAAGTGATCTGAGAGCGTCTGAGGAGTCCTGAGAACACGCTAGTGATAAATGTGGGGTTGGACTACAGTAAGATATGATACAACAGGAGATGAGCGGACGATGGTACGTGCAATTGATCTTTGTTAAAGCCTAGCAGTGTTACAGCCGGTGGAGCAAATCATTTGATAGCGCCACTTTTTGGAGCTTCTGTTGTTCGACTGCACTAACTACCGTTATTGAGTTATCAGTAGAGTCATCTGAGAAGTCTGGAACACGATTAGATCCGTAGAGGTAATGTAGCGCGAGAGGATAGAGCAGTAAGACGTGTCCTGGCATACAAAAATGGCACACGATCGCAGTAGGGTAACCTAATTAGCATTCTGGTAGGCACTAGCGCGCGATATCAAATTCGAAGCGTACCATACTTTTCATAGGAAAGGTAGGTAATCCCGTAAGAAGAGATCGCGTAGATTCCATTACCGACGGATTATGTTACATAGTACTATCACATCACTGGAGTTTGACGCTTCACCAAATTGTCGAACCCTATGCGTTCTACAGTTTCCACATGTAATTGAAATCAGCAGTGCATGTATATGGCAGAGATAAACTACTCCACGAACTGTACAGATTTATAGTAGGTTCGGTGTAAAGTTCAGTGTGTGTCAGAGGGGAAAGGTATGATTCTGACACTGCAGTTACAGTGAATCACACACTCACCTGCCAACCGATCTCCTTCTGGCTCTCAGATAAGAAATTCATGTGCCCAAATAACTCATTGCAGCTCTGCGACCCTTTGATTAATAAACGGGAAATGGTAAAACTTAGATGTTGCCTCGCAAAGTGTGATACCAGCCACCCGGATTCCATGCTGAAATAAAACTCTGCCGTAAGCGGTGGCCCATCAAGGTCAGCATGAGCCTGTCAAGCTCTGGCTGATGGATTGCTTGTCAGGTTTCGAAGGATGCCGACGTCACTCCGGTGTGAATGTTCCGTGACATCTCTGTTAAACTCTATGCTTCCGTCAAAACTTGGCCGTCGCAGTCAATCCTCTATTATTTTTTCCGTGGAGTTCACCACATTATAGCTAAGAAGGTAGGCTATCTGTACATGCAGCAACTAGAGAAAACACTGAGGAAAGAGCCTCAAAAAATGAAGAGCACCAAAGGGGTGTTAGACTTCGGTGGTGTGATAGTAAGAACACAGTTACAGTGGCGGCAAAAAGTCTTGCACTCTCGGCGAAATCCGCGGATTTGGCATATTCCCACACACGTTACCCCATGTATTGTATAGCGTTAGAAAGCGTTTTACTACTACAGCAAGGTACCATTTACATGCTTATGTTTCACACCCTTCGGTATACCGGCTACAGTGGGAGACATTCATTTCTTACTCTCTGCTCCTTCAGTATTTATCCATACCGAGTATATATTCATTGACCCTCATTGTGTAGACAGCGACTCCGTCAAATCGTAGTCGCCTCTTCGAGCTGAGGTTATCCAGAGTCAGTAGCTTTGTTCGAGAGGACCATTGAGCTAGGACTAGGAAGTTTGAAAGGGCGATCGAATGCGTTGGGTCGTGGCTTTGCTGGGATTGATCGACGTCGAGGCTTCACCTGGGGCTGATCAAAGATTGGCATCCTTGAGGGGTTTGATATATCATCCACAATGATCTCCTCCTGATGCTGGGATGCTTGGGGTTTCCGAGCAGAGGCGAGCATTTTAGAAACCTGAAGGAGGTCGGCCGATTCAGCTATCTCTGCTCTTCAGGGGAACCTTATGTCACAGCATAATTTTTGGGTTATTGTAATTTTGATGGGATTCAGAGGATATGGGAATGGTATTGTACTGGCATTGTTCAGTAATATAGCCGTTATTCATTCAACATACAGTTGCCTCATATTTTTGTGATCAACTGAGGAAGCAATAGGTGCTGCCACAGTATGATATTTCAACATTCTCACCACCAAGTTTCTGGTCAATGGTAATCTGACTAGTTGTGAGTACCCCAGAAGGTCAGAGATAGTTGAACTGGTTCAGGTATGGCTAGATTTCCCATATCCTCTGAATCCCATCAAAAGTACAATAACCCAAAAAGTATGCTGCGACATAAGATTCCCTGGAAGGTCAGAGATAGTTGAACTGGTTCAGGTCAGGTTGTCAACATGTTAATGGCATTAATTGTATTGCAGGACTCTGAAGACTTCGGCTATAACTCAGACGATATAGGATTCGTCAGGAAGAGTAGGTTTCAAGAATGTCACATAGTGAATGCTTCTTTTTTCAAAAGGTATTCCACCTGACCTTGGATTCTAGCCCTGAAAGTAGGAGCTTATCACAATCTCTGATGATGGGAATGATGAGATTGCTACACAGGTATTAGCCATCTTCTATACAACATAAAGCTGCCTCATTACTTGTAAATAGTCTTCTACTCAGGAAGGCCCTTTGCATGTTAGGATTGGGCCATACACTCTATCCTCTGCTGGTTATGATTTATGTGTCAAGTTTTGGTCTTGTAAATCAATAGAATGGGGGAAATTGCCCCAAATGCATAAATGTATTCTTTCTTAATACTTGATTTGCACTGATGAGAAATTTTGCTATGACTAGAATGCCCCCCAAGAAAGCTAGGATATATGCCAAACCAGCCACTCCCAGCAATTGGCGGAGATAATGGATATGTTGACTTTATATTATGCAAGTATCCTTATTGATTCCAAGAAAAAAATTCTCTATCTTCCTCAGGACAAGAAAAAGAGAGATATTTCTATCACCATAGCAAGCAGAAGACATATGATCTCAGATTTCCCTTGGAGAACTGGCCTTTCAGCTGGTCATATTCTTGCAATAACATGCACCTCTGATGATGATGAGCTAAAGGACCTTACTGGTGTTCACAAATTAGTCAATGCTGAAACTGGAAAGTCAGTATACACCCTCGACATTACTGATAGTGGTCATGCAGTCACAATCAATAACACTAGTAATCTGATGACCTTTGAACCAAACCTGGAAGACTAACTAGATCTGATCATATATATTAGGCAGTTACTCGTACATCTACACCAAAGGTAGTCTTCTTAGGTATACAGTATGGATTTATGATATATCTCAGAGATGCTCTATTGCATGTCAATCAATCCAGTTAGATGTCCAAGACCAGACTGAGGTAAATGCTATCAGATGACAGATATATTGCCTTAGCATGGAAGCACAATGTAATTCATGTCTATATCTCTCAAAGGAGCCTCTATATTTCTACTCACGTGTATTCTATGGCAGCTGAGACTCCCTATGGTGTTGTCAAAGATCAGTGGGTAACTAAATCTTCTGGTGTAGTAGATCTTGTCTCAGGTGAAGAAGATGGCAAGTTGATTCTATCTGAATGTTGAAATACGATTACACCATATCTTCAAGCTGCATATGCCTATGGGATATTAACAGAGCAAATAATGACATGAGAAACGGGCACATTCTATGCAAGTTAGATGATGATATTGGTTATTTCTCCCTTGGTGATATTCACAAGCAGGGAAATGTCTATTGTAGTGTGATTACCATACCTCATCCCTCTTCCCTGCATGGTTGGTTGCTATATATACCAATTCAATTACCTGACCTTATTTAGAGTATGATATTATTCTACAATTCCCAGAGCACAAGTCAACTATTAATTATATACATGCTGCTGCTTTTTGATATCCTCTTTAATATCCTGTACACTTGCAAGACCAGATAAGGCAATCTTCCATGTACCTTTGTCAACAATGACTTTTTTGATCTTTGATGATAGATCAGGATTGGCCAGTTCCAGGAGGGAAACAGTACTTACTTGATATGTGATCAATTCATGTAGCTTAGGAACGTATACAAGCTTTGCTTTATTACCCGTGAGGGAAGTAGTTTTGAGATCCAAGACAAAGTCGGTCTGAGGTGCAGGTAGTATGATTGCTAATGGGGGATGCTCAGTACCTGGCCCCAGAGAAATAATGGATACTTAGCAAATATAACAGACATTAGGATATATATATATATATTGATAAAGTATAAGCCTTACTGATGAGGCAAATAGTGATAGTAATATTGTCAAGGAAACTGGAAGCCGTGCAAAAGAAATGAATAGAACAGATGTTGAAAAGGATATTGAGATGGTATCAACATAGTCCAGAGTAAACTCAATGCGCTAGTAATGAAATACATCAATAATAGATCAAGGTTGTATGACCAAGGTACCCATGTGTTCTGAGTATGGGGTACCAGTATGTTTATGTTGTGGCTCAGACAACATCAACAGAGTGACACACACTTTGAGGTCACTTTCAAAGAGCGATTGACACTTGTTGATGCTTTCATTGCTTTCAGTGCTCATTCTTGTGTCGAAAGTATGGTGAAGGATAAGACACAAGTTGAAAGTAGATAATCATACAAAAGGTGCATTTAATATTAGAAAGCGATTTCATGGGCGTGACGGTCCGCAAACTTGTTTATATAGTAAGATCGAAATGCATCTAGAGAGTCAGAAAAAATGAAACCTGGCAGGTATATCAACAATTTTAAAAACAGGCATTAGGTGTGCTGAATGCAAGATGGTATCTACATGAATCACACTGCGAACATGACCCCCATCTGAATCGAGCTCTGGCTCCACAATCCACATACCTGTCTCCTCGTCAGGCTCATCAGAAACTCGGAAAAACTACTCTACAAGGGCGCACGGATAGCGAACATCGTGGAGCTTAAAAGAGAAGAAGAGTCGTATGCGAGCAACGCGAAGACCACGCATCCCAGGTTGTGAAGCATCTGTAAAAACAAAAACACAATCATGACGAGGATATTTTTTCCGCTACAGTTTCGTACACCAAATGCGTTCACGATGCATGCCTTCTGTGCTACAGGGGTCACTTGGTGCATAGAAGGTAGCGACAGAGGATGTGAAAATTCGGATCCTCGAGTTGATAACGGGACCCCGTAAAGGCAATGACCCATCAACAGATTCGTTGGGGTGAAGCTGGTCGTATATGAACAATGAGGTAAGGCGCGGGAGGTCACTACACCCAGAGTAGGTAGTGAGGTCTGGAAGAGTGTTTGGGACACGGCGTACTTGAGAAGGACTAACGTTAGGCAATTACAATCATCTCTGGAGTGGAAGAAAAGATACTAGCGCGGCTTACAAGCCTCACTTCGTTGAGTATTGAACCTTCTGCAGCAGGTCCCTGATCGTCGATATCATCAAACACCTCGCTGTACTGCCTTCGAGCAATTTGATTGGTGTTTACACCAACTTGTTCTGAGAACTCTTCTTTGTCGCTGTCATCATCTGAGCTATCTCCATCGCTCCTCATATCCCAATAAACGTCATAGTCTAGAGGCTGAATTACTGCCAGTTTATTCAAAACATCGGAGAGGCATGATTAAGCATTCCTCGTGCTTCGAAATTGGCGCGCGAGGCAGCGAGCTTATCAAGACGATGATTTGTAAGAAGCATTTGCCCTAATGCTTCAAAGCGACTCGAACGTCGATACGACTCCTTGACAGCCTTTATATTTTTTGATTCAGCTATGGATGAACAGAGCCTATTGGGTACTCCAAAGTTCCGTACATGGGTAAGAAAGTGGCGTAAGGCGTGCATGCGTGGTGAGGAAAATCCGGTAGGACGTACACCTGATCCCTGGAAGGTGGTTCACAGGCGTGCAAATTTATTAAGGACTTCCTGTGCTCCTTCCAGATCTTCTTCATCGAGCACATCCCATCGGAGGATATAACAAAATTTGGTGAGTGCTGCGATAGCCTCTACCATAGAAGTTGGGACAAGACCTGAAATAGCAGGAAGGAAAACCTTCATAAGAGCTTTTGAGTCGTCTCCTGTCCATTGATTGAGCCCGCGGCCTTCAGAGAATTGCCGTCAGCCTGGGAAGCTGGGTAGTGCTACAATACTGCATGATGGAAAGTTTGAGTCGGATATAGAGAGACAGAGGTACCCATCACTACTCACCGACGATCAACTTGATCGAGAATTGCATTTGCGCGTGCTTCAGATATCATCTTGTGGATATCCGCGCGGGGGAAGTCATTTGTAAACGGCTACAGAATAAGTGCTACTATACTGGAATAGACCATAGATAATGACTTACCATAATGTCTCCCACTATACCATAGTCCTCCCACAACGTGCCCAAATCCAGCCCCTCCACCCAACCCTCTGTCCAAGTACGCAATCGTTGACTGGCTTCTTGATTTAAATTTTTGTGATCAGCATCGCATCTTGGGGGATTAGAGTCAGTGTCTGATAGGTGGCAGGAGAATAATTTGATACTACGTACATTGGGCACTACCCCTGGACAATACATGGCGGCAGTGAGAAATACCTCACTTGTTCCTCCACGGTGTCGAGAGAAGCAAGTCAACGATTCTCACCTGGCACATACTCTTTTTTTCAACCCTCCTTCCACTATCCCCAAACAAGAAGTAAATCAACCAATTCGGAAGCGAAGCATGACACCGGTACGCCGCAGCAGCGCTAGCCCATGCATCTGGTATCCCACAAGTTTGCTTTCCCCCCATTTGTCCACAGACGAACGACAGAAACTCCAAAATATCTCAATCTGCATTCCCGAAGCGAACAACTCAAACAAGTAAAGAAATCAAACTCAAACAAGCAAAATCCAGACTGTAAAAGGTGCGCCAAATAGATCTCACCATTCACTTATCAATCTTGACTCAGAATATGCAAACCAAATGTCCCGCTCCCAACTCATAACCCCTTGGCAGCCAAGTCCTCCCCCCCTTCGCTAGCACTCACAGCACCAATGGGTAACCTGGTGTCAGCCCTTGCGATAGACTCTTGCTTCCCAAGAAATGAGCAAGGCTCCCAAGGGTAACGGAGCCCGCGAACACAAGGCAAACCCAGGCGTGCCACAACTCCATCTTCGTAAGCTCAGGGCACTTACATGACCACCCAACATACACTGCACCAACAAACTGGTCGGACTACACTTCATCATACATAACCCCTGTCGATTCTGTCGCAGAAGCTGCAGTCAACCTCCACACCGCACCAGTGGAGCGAACCAACCTCCCGACTCATGCCACACCAGCATGTCTTTGACCCCAATAACCGCTTCATCCCGGTGGTTCATGTCACATGCACTGCACGCAGCACAGACCTCAGCCAATACCCATCTGTCTTCAATGACCCCCAAATCCGGGAACGTCTGACTCTCAGACAGTTGGGCTAATAGCCCAGGGCTATTGGACCGATGGACCGACCCGAAGTGAGCTCGGGCTATAAGTCTATTGGTCCATTTCCCAAATCGACCCGAATTGGGCCCCATGGGCTATAAGTCCATTGGTCTACTTTCGGTGGGGGGTTGCTTGGTGTTGTTGATGTGTGCTAGGTATAGGGCGCTCGTTCAACGATACTGCCACGTACGATCGACTTTCAAGTTTGTTTGTCGTGATGCTTACTACCTGTACTCCCGTTGATCACTCAATGCAGGGCAATGTACCTACTAGTCTCTCATCTCGGGATACCTTTCGCTTCACCTCTCTTGTAGCCCAGCACTTTGGGGAAGGCTTAGAATGGGTGCAAGCATCCATAGCAACGGGCCTCCCGCCGCTTTACCACATAATGTCTCTAGTTTCCTTGCAGAGGCATTTGGTGTTGATGTTCCGTGCATCACACGTGCATGGACTGCGCAACGCGAGCTTATCTGGGAGTGTAGAACGCAGCGTAGTTCCCTCCTGGATGAGACTGCCCTGCGTAATGGTCGGTACTTGCCATTCTTCCTACAATACGGTGTTCGCCATCGGACTGGTACGTTGAACCCAATATGCAAAATCTCATGCTGATTGCTATTATTTGCAGTATTCTATCCTCTATATCCACCTACACGTGTGTGTCTGGATCCCAAGTGTGCACTTGATGTTCGAGGATCGCAGGCACTATCTGCTCGTGAACTTACAAGAATCAATACAAATGAAGGAACTTTATTCACAACAACTTTGGTGCTCTTCCATGCTATGTGTACTCTGCAGCATGTCCAGGTATGGTG
>JASBNA010000115.1:0-68150 GCA_038087015.1 Cerrena zonata | reverse complement strand
GAATCCTACGTCTTTGCTAATATAGACATTCCTTTGTACTGCATCAATACATGCATCAAACCTTGCTAGTCTTTGAACTTTGAGGCCGCCTAGTAGGTCGTTCACTGTGAGGAACCTTAGGACGTTCTATAAAAACGACCAGTCTATACCTCTCATACCCTCACACATATACATAGCTTCCCAATCATGTCTTTCATCGGGCGGGGCATATGTACGTACATCTCAATCTCCCCCTACCTGTCTTGACTGTCCTCGCTTAGACCATATTGACCATGCTCATGTTCCTAACGTTCGAATGGCCCTCGCGGACGAAGGTATGAAGTCTGAATTTGCAGCCTGTAATCGCATCAGAGGCTGACACCTTGACACTAGGCTCAGCTGCTGATGGTAGGTGTTAGACTCAGTTTTCCTTATGCCTCATATGATAGTTGTCACTCTAATGCTCAATAATATTGGTATGATCAGGAACCCTTGTCATTGTTTGGCATGCTCGTGAGGGCTGCTATGACCATATGTGGCTTATAGAGCCCGTTGACGGTGGAGTCGACGATGACACTTACACCATTCGCAATCTGAAAACCGGAACCTACATGTGCATATCCGGGTGTGAGTTGTTATCTTCGTGGAACAAAAATCTTATCAATGGTCTACGTAGCCTCATCGAAGGACGGTACTGCTGTCATCGGTTACCACAGGACTAACGACGATAGCCAGAAGTGGATCATACGCCCAGAGAGATCTGATGGTCGTCGTTGGAAGTAAGCATTATCTGTTAATCTAATCTTTCCTGCTAACAACATCTTTTCATAGAATACAGTCTAAGGCAACTGGAAGTAAGCTTTTTTACGCCTCAAGCCACCGGATAATCTTTGGTACATACTCACAGTATCCAATAGCCTTCTTAGATCTTCTCGATGGGTATGTTTGTTTGTCTTTGATATTATCAAACTCACTGATAGATAACATAGAGGCGGATGTTGGACTGCCGTCCAGGGATGGCGAGGCGACTGGATAATGACTGAGGGCACACGTTTCGGCCATCAACACTGGCTTTTCAAACCCCTCAGCGAGACTAGCGCGAACATCCATGCCATTTTAAAGAAAAACCCGGTCGTTCGTATGAACTTTGAAAATTACCACCCGGATGGGCTGTAAGTGAATTAAAAATATTCTATATTTCCCTTTCTGCTTTGATATGACATCCGTGAATGTGTAGATACCTGATACCGACAGAGGAAGAACTTTCGTCCATCTGGAAGCGTACCGAACTGAATAATATACCACATAGGAATGGGATTTTCGACTGCGATGACTATGTCATGGGTGAGTTCGATCCTTTGCTTTTCTGAAATTTTGACTGGACCACGTTTATTGTTAGCCTTCAAGACAGAAGTTGCCAAGTGGGGTAATACCACTTTCCAGGCCCTCGTAAGTCTCACTAGTTTGATTTATATATTCTCTACAAAATTAATCCTGTCCAGGGATTTTCCGTCTTATGTGGTATCATGTTCGGCAAGAGAAACGAGATAATGCACGCGTACAACTGGATACTCGTTCGTAGAGACCCAGAGCGCATCGTATTCTTCGAGTGAGTTCTTATAAATGGCTGTCGAGATCTTACTTTTGAAAACATCAATTACTTTAGACCTCAGAATGGTGCATTTGCAGTGAGTCGTTATGATACCTTAAATCCAGATTGAAAGCCGCATTCACTGACAACTCTGACAGAAGGACGCCTGGGCCTATACAGCGAATTTTGGACTTTTTTGAAATCCCCCCCAGGTAGTCTAATCCAGACAGATAAATCTCTAAGTCTCACAACGTACGTCATGCGATACTTCAACCGACATTGTGGATCAGTTTGGTGTCTTTACCATGTCTGTGCTTCGATATTATGACATAACAAAACTAATCTCATGAAATTGCCTAGTTCAATCGACATCCTCGCTGTTGTCTACGTTTCGTCGAGAGGTCTAACATCAATCCTACTAGGTTCAATCTACGGCTACGTCCGTCATACGATTGTAAAGTGGTATATCTTGCACCGGGCGGAGAGTACCAGAATAAACTAAAACTCGTCAACTATAACCTTAATATTCGGATGGATCCGGTAGACGTTTTCAATGTTGTCGTCCTTTTGGTGATCAATGAGGGCAAAACACGATTGAATATCCCTACAGAATGAAAGCTTATGTGATCATATTCTATCTTGTTGAAGGATAGTCAACACAATTGTGCTACGAAGCTGACAAAACCATCAGACTACTCTCCAAAGGTTTTCCTTCTCGAAATTATACAAAGCCTCCAGACATGGCGAATCTTATTGAGTATTTCAGGATGATGCTTCCCAGTTACAATTTCATGGCGTCCTCGGTCCGACCTCCAGCCATTTCACACGGTCGCTACGAGGAGATTTCTTTCGAAGATAGAAGCAACTTGGAGGCAAAGTGTCTTTACAGCCGATTGCAGAATCCTAGCTCGCCCCCAAAATAAGCGGATTGGAGCTGTGGTGCCTAATTACCGCTTTAGGACACCCACGGATTTTGTGTTGCGCTCATGAAAGCCTCGATACCTCGTCTAGACTGCTGGAATAAACTGGCTAGACCTTGCAGATAACTAAATAGTCGTCTGCTGCTCAAAGTACGAGAGAAGGGGGACTTTTACTCCTGGTTCTTGCTCGAAGGCCCTTCGGCAAGTGGAGTAGGTCGCATTATATAAGTGTGATTTCTGGCGGGGCGAGCTACGATTCTGCAAATGGCTGTAAATCTGTGCTTTCTAAGTTAAGATGGATTGGTTACAAAGGGGCCAGGAGATTTTGACGCATGCGCGCACGCCGGCGTTCATTTGGCGTTTCCTTATTCGTAGATTAGAAAATCCATGTTCTTTCCTACATATACTCCTGATACTGCCTATCAAAAGTGTTGTCAAAGCTACATATATTACATCTGCATAATTTAGGCTCATATCTCCAGCCAAAACCATTGTGGTAGACCAGTTTTGAGTCAACTTTGTCTGGTAAATACTCATTGTGCGCCTAAAATGGCGTTCAATCTGGCGTACAGTTGGCGTACAGTCTGGCGCGCATTGGCGTGCAGTCGGCGTTCATTGGCGTGCAACTGGCGTTCATTGGCTCTCCGGATGGCGCTCATTGGCGTTCGTCGGCTTTCATTTTCCTTTATAAAATTTGGATTTATGGATATCTATATACATTCGAACATAGTATTCTATTTTTATCTGTCTTATTTCATGTTTTCGCAACATTTTACTTAAAATTATACAATCAGGATAAGTATCTTAAATCAAACACCACTAAGAAAAACTTGCAAAAGGTAAAGAAGACACATTCCATAGTCCCAGTACCTATAGCACGTATAACACAGCTGACTTGGTACTAGCAAAAAGTGGGATACAAGTGACTAGATCTATCTTGATTTTTTATGTGTTTAAGCGGTGGCTCGCACGCGGCGTGCAAATGGCGTGCGTTGGCGCTCACATGCGTTCAATTCTCCTAGCCCCTTACAAAGCAATTTAGCTAATATATCATTCTTTCTGCGTATAATTCATATTTTTTGTCGAAAGGTCAACATGACGCTCCGCTGCATGTAGTAGCATGAAGGTATTCAAAAATTCCTCTGCGACGACTTTGGAAGGGCTGTCGGAAGAGTGCGAGTCACTGTCTAACTATGGCTGCTCCAGGTCTCGTCCGCACCTGAAGAGATTACTGGCTCTGAATCGAGTCAAACCAGGGTTGGTAGACCGGACCGAACCAAGATCAAGAAAAAGGCATAGTACCTCGGTGGGTATAATCAGCATACAGTATTTTGTATGCGAGTGGTATTCAGTACGTTACTTGGATCTGTTACGAATATTCGTACCACGACGTACTAAAGTCCAAGTTGACCTGTACTGAATCGGGAAATAAGGCCGAAGCTATTGGTAAACAGACACTGGGACATAACATACGATTGTACAACATACAAAAGAGGACCAAACTGCGGCATTGCTCTCATCGTCCTCTAAACATCTGCTTTCTAGCTTCATCACTCAAACATGTCTTACGGAAAGCAATTCACCCTTCGCCCTTTACAACCACGCCGCTGGTCCCAACGGATGGTACGTTCTTGTACATGTATTTGTTCATAATATGACACTGACGATGCGAGAAGGAAGGTTGTATTCGTGCTGGAAGAGCTCGGTCTCACTTACGAGACCATCTATCTCGACTTCAAGAGCGGTGACCTCAAGAAGCCCGCGTTCACCAAGCTCAATCCTAATGGGCGCATCCCTGCCTTGATCGACCACGAGAACAACAACAATTTCGCCTTCTTGTTTTCATTCACTGTACCGAGTTATAACGCGGCTGTCAGGGAGTCCGATGCTATCCTCCTTTACATTGTCGACAAATATGACACCGAGAAGAAGCTGACTGTCGCCAACACGAACGAGAAATACCAACTCATACAATGGCTTTTCTTCCAAGCGTCCGGCCAAGGGTAGGTTATTCTTCTTCTTATGGAGGATATATGTTGTTGACATGTTGGGCTTCGTCCATTCCCTACGTTGGACAATACTTCTGGTTCAAGGACTATCATCCCGAGAAAGTCCAATCCACACGGGACCGCTACAAGAGCGAGATTGCCCGTGTCTGGGGTGTCCTCGAATCGGTCCTCTCCAAACAAGACTGGCTTGTTGGAGGGAAGGTCACCATCGCTGATCTATCGTTCATCCCGTGCGTTCCTAACCTTCTTATTGCTCAATGTGTTCAATTGTATTAATTTCACTATCGATATAGTTGGAACAAAAGTGTTATTAGCGGCGCGCTCCAAGGCGAGGACGTCAATATTGACCAATTCCCAGCAGTCGCTGTGTAAGCGTTTACAACATATATCCATCCCATTCATCTCACCTTTGAGTATACAGTTGGCGCCAGGAGCTGTTGGCTCTGGATGCGGTCAAAAAGGCATATGTGGAACGTACTAGAGCTCTTCAGAGATAGTAAATTATGACGACTGTCTATTACCCCTTGACTTTGTTCATTGACAATTAATATACCAGTGGATAACCATAGGGCCAAGAAATAGTCGTAAAAATTGTGCTTATGTTTACACCCACATGTATCTACAGCAATACGATAGCTACGAGGCTTTTCAAACGCACTCAGACAATTAAAGTTTATATACCATTCCTACTCAGTTTCCTTATTTGGTGTCACTATCGGTAATCGGTAATGTCCGAACCATTGAACAGGCATGCACTGGATAGTTCAAGTTTATATGCTTGTTTGCCTAAATTATGTACTCACAGGCTCACTCACTCGCTCTGACATTTTCTATTTATGAGGAAAACATACGGAAAAGCCGAAAATGAAACACATCCCCCTAGACTTACGTCCTATATCAGAGCTTGGTCGCTGCAATCTTTTTTTCAATATTCGGTCTCTATCTCAGAGACACATATTTGCAACAGATTCTAAGATGTGGGTCAATCAGAAATCTCCTTCGAAGCGGGCCTGAGTCTTTCCCCCACTATCAGCATTCTTCAAGAATTCAAGAAGAGCATGTGCCTGATCTGTAGTCAGCGGAGAGGGCCACCGAAACTGGTGAGTATTTTGCTACGTCCACCCTCCAACTATGTAGTACCCTGGCTCGTGCAATGTGCGATTTGAATCTATATTGTAACATGATGAAAACACAATCTTGATGTACATGTATTTGAATTGTGACTAACCATGTATTAAGATCGACGGTCTGCTGGCATGCGTTCGAGTTTACTCTCAGGAGTCAGGCTATGGTATTGTCTCTATTTACGGTGTACTTTAAGGTTTGCTCAGGTAATCTCTCATGCACTGATACCATTAAAAGCTTTTCCCCCCAACCTCGAGGCAGTCCCGGTCCTGCACTCCAACCACTATGGACTACCTCGACGATTCTATTGTTGATCCTCTAACATCCGCTGACTATCCAGACTTCTCTGATGAGGTGTATTACAGCAGTAATGATGGGTTTATCTACCCTAGCGGAGGTGATAATATGAATGAAAACACTAGTGTTGGTGAATGTATCTGTCAATGCATCGAACTTACCACTAAAAAATTTACTCACTTCAGGAACCCATCATCCCACTGGAATCACAAAAAGAGTCCTCCTCCTTTTCCATGTCGACTGCTTTCAGTGCGTACATGAACTTTGGAGATGGAGGGCCGGATGTAGTTCTCATGTCTAGAGATGCGGTTCACTTTTTTGTTCGCCGCAATCGTCTCCTCAATGTCTCCAACAACCAGTTCGCCCTTCTCCTCAGTCCATACATAGATTCGTCCTTCCAAACCGCCCAACAGCCTATTCAGCTCACAGAGGACGCGCAAACCCTGAACATCGTGCTACATATTCTATATGGCGTCTCTTTCCACGTGTATTCCCCCTCATTGGAGATTCTCCTGCAGGCGATCCAAACACTTGAAAAGTACGGCGTCGTACTAAGTACCCATCTCATTCCTGGCACACCTCTGTTTGATGACATAGTTCTCAAAACACCTTATCAACCCCTGGAAGTATATATCGTTGCAGCCGACCATGATCTTTTCCAACTTGCACAAATAGCATCAGGATATCTTCTGTCGATATCACTGTTATCCATTCCAAGGATGCAAATTTCTAGACTGAATTCTGATTATTTGGCGATGCTTTACAATCTACATATCGCACGTACTCTTGTGCTACAGCGTCTTATTTCACGCCCGCCTGACGAGCATGAGGCTACCTTTCAATGCGGATTCAGCGCATATCAGGCAATGAAGTCTGCCTGGTCAGTTGCCACATCTAGTTTCATACTCAATGCCAATCCAGGTCTGTCACCGCAGTCTATTCGCTGATCCATGGATGCTCAATTCCATATAGATGTTTCTGCCGCCCTCATCCGCAATACGCTGGAATCTCTCAAATTCTCACTACCTTGTATACGCTGTCGGAAATGTGTTCAAGACCGTGTCAACGAAATCCTCCTTAAATGGTCAATCACACCTGTGGGTTCGCCTACAGTGAGACCTTTGACAAGTGTAACTAACGACATTATTTGCATCGTCTCTAGAGAACTATCTGCAGAGATACCGGATATTATTTCAGTGTCCTTTCTCCTCAAGATTCAGTACCGGGAATCACATACACAGCATCGATTCTCCCAACATGGAGCCAGGTCTAAGGTATGGCTGGGGTATCCTTCCTATTCCGAGCTCGCGATAACACGCGTTCTCCTTCGAATCCCATGACTCGTTCCGATAGGATGCTCGACTGCCTTTCTCAATCTTCGACCTTTCCTAGGCCGAGAATGAATACGCTGAGGCACAACGAGATTAGTCCATCGTATGGCAGAGAAGTGCAAAGCCGTGAGCTTTGCGTACTCCCATCTCCGGACTGATTATTAACTTAATAATGTGATTGTGAACATAGCATTCACACTGGAGCCGAATGTGGCTAATCATTGAAACATACCGTAATATATCTTCATCGACGAACCCCAGTGGAGATAGTACGTCTGAGCACGCCTTATACAGGCACCTAACTCCAGGCTGAACCCAGACGGTTCGGTTTAGGAAGACAATATGTATTGGATGGATGTCCATAACCATCACAGAACCGTCACACCAAAATAGGAATATACTCCCACTGGGCGAAGCCAAAGTATCTGCCTACTTGTCTTAAGAAGTTCGAAGTCTTGCCCAAGAATTACGGGAAAGTATTGGATGGTCCCGGTATACAAGTGACGCCATGAGTGGTTATAACGCCCTCATCACTACATCGAATTCCGATCACACGTGTTGGTTAGGTCCTGCTTCGACGAGTCTCAACATCGTATCTCATACGCAAGGGGAAGACAAATGAATCCCAAACTACGTTTAGAGCGAAAGTTACCGGGGACAACACCAAGATGGTCAGAGTTCACGCTGGATGTCCGACAGTGAATTCCTCATGTATGTATGTACGCGGATGATGATCAGAAGGACTTCGCATTTGGAAGTAGAGAAGATTAATAGTCTTCCTTACTTCTGGATGATCAACTACTTTCGCGGATGGATTACACGTATGGCAGCCTCGCAAGTAATATTGCAGAGTACGGCCATCGTGCATCTCCGCAGACAACTGGGGCTGCTTTAGAAGAGGGTGTGAGCCAGAAACCGATCAAAGAAGTGTTCAAACCAGAGATGGATTGCGTTAGAGAACAAAATCTTAGTCTCTCTTGGAAATCGCATGCACCAAGTTAGTAATATATCAATGGACGGATTGGTACTTGGAAGTGTCTTTTGTGTCCGGGAACATCTTGACTTCTATCCCAATTATTAGATTGCTTCTAATGAATGTCAATTCCTATTCAAGGCCTACGTATCTACCCTTCTTCTAGGAAATGGCCGGGGAACTTCTATTCTCGATCAGGACTGTAGGTTCATGATTTGATAAGTCGGGTTGTTATGTTTCCATTTCGACACAGCAAGGGGTGTTTGAATGGAAAGGTGCCGCAGACCCAGACCAACTTCATGACCGCCTGTCAATCGAGTCGAGGTGAATGCTGCCTCAGCGTGTTCGAGGAAAGGGAGGAGTAGGAAATTGGATAATGGGTAATGGTCATATCTTACCCAGACTTACGCAAGAGCATCCTTTATTTCGTGATAAGACTGGGGACACTACGAGACAATATGATTAATTGTGTTGGTGGTATAAAATGAACATAAAGTCGATAACAAACGAAAGCAGCAGATGGATGTGGACAATACGGAAGCTTTGCTTATCCCAACCGATCTGTAATGTCCTGGTTAAAGAGTGAGCGGGAAAAGTCTTCTTTGACACGCTCATCCTTCAGCAACCTATGAATAGTGTCAGATGAGGTATTTAAAACCCTATTTAGAGGACGTACTTCGAGTTTATCCGTGGGTCATCACCCTCTACTCCGATCGCCGCATGTGGTGTTCTGGCTTCGATGACCTGCAAGAATTGGTTAGAACGTTCTGTCAGTAGGACAGGTAAATTGACTGACGTAGTGATTATCGCAATGCGGGCAGTACTCATCACTCTCCTCATAAGTTGTCATATCCTTTCGGAATGCCTTTTTACATTTCTTGCACAGAAACGCCATTTCGTTCGTCTTGCGAAGCTGGTGATCTTCGGCTTCTGCATGACATTGCGAGCAGTCGAACCATCGTTTGCAGCACGGTGCCCGGATGGCTACTTGGGCATTAAGTACATGTTTGCTATAAAGTATGTGGTGTTAATAATGTGTTAGTTCGGACAATCAGATAAATGAAGGCATCGTTTTGACATGGATCAATTAGAGCGTCCTCCGGGATGATCGGTGGGCGGCGATAATAAAACGATGGGTTCAGCTATCTTTCATAATGCTTGTCGTACTGACCACATAGTGAATGTACCGTAGACCAGAACTAGTGTATATGGTGATGAAGAGAGTACAGAAACAAGAGACAGTCGAAAATGACGCCCGATTATACCGTGACTGACCTTCGACCTGATCGTCCATCATCTCACTGCATTCCCCAGCACCTCGCCTTCAGTTTCTAAGACAAACCCTCAACAGCGCGTCGCCCACGAGCCTAGCACCCGACAGACTGAGTTCATTGTGAAAAACGATTGAAATGGGCAACGCTGTTGCTACACGAGGCGACCTTTGGCCGGCGTACAGCCAATTTCCACTAGCCCCCCTCGGATGAAGCGCTCATTAAACCTCCCTCCTTGTTTTGTTCGATAACATAGGATCATCTGAGAGCATCCAAACCACTCTATGTGACGATGGCATGCGTCCCAACACCGACAGAGACCGTGTTTGCGGACGTATTCACTACTACTGTCATCCAGACAGTCTCTGAAAGCGTCACCGTTCTTCCGCCAACTGTAACGACGCTTACACTGGTCTCTCAGTCGTGTTCTCCTCCGGGCCCTGATGTTGTAGGGGATGGATGTGTTCAGGTACAGGTTACAACCACCAGTACGGTGAATGGTGAGTTTCTCTCTTCGGTTGCCCGGTTGCAACGTTCGTGTATTCTCGTCATCTGCGCATTCGATGGCTTTTTATGGTGCCGATACACTCCGTGATTGTTCCGCGACACTGCTGGTGACGCTCTCAGTGTACATCGTTCTGCGCAAAATTGTGTGTAAGACAATGTACTCTGACACTAGGTACCGGGCATGTATTGTCCTTTGCGGGGCCTGTTTAGTGTCTTGGTCAGTCGCGGACATGCTATGCCGCGGGAAGCGCATCAAGAAAGTCACCGGCAATGAAAATTGGAAGCGGCGTAGCTTCATGCGGATATCTTTTCTCAAAGACATCTTGAACGTCATCATACTAAGCTAACCATAATCGTTCGCAGAGGGTCAAGAAAGCATCGTTCAAGTACCTGTTGCTCTAACTATCCAAGTACCTACTTCCGTACCAACTACAACGCTTTTTGCACCTTGCGATGAAGGCCAAGGTGCTCCTGGTTCAAGTTCACTACAAACTCTTCCCTCGTCGTCTACATCTACATCTCCATCACGATCCGACAGTCTCTCGAGTACTTTACCTACTACTGCAACAGACACATGGGTAACAACTACCGTCACCCCAATTTCTATAAGCAAGATCACCATTGACGGCGGTATGACAATGTCAGATGGAAGTGTCTATCCGGTAACATTGACCATGACGTCGACGTTTTCACCAACCGCTATTGTTATCCAGAGTGACACACCACATACAACACATTATAATGTCACTGGTACCGGAGCTGCAGGCGATCATGAGGGGAAGAGTGTGGTTGTACCGGTGGTCGCAGGTGTACTTGGAGGATTTTTTGGGTTTATTGCACTTGTCGTCGCGGGTTGGATTATTTGGTGAACCAATTTTCACTCTTTTTGTTGTTGGGGCACTCATTGTTTCTGGCAGGCGGAAACGGCAAGCCATATTTAGCGACCTCGACGAAGACCCGAAGGGTGACATGGGATATTATTCTCCTTCCCACTCTGTTGCCCATGACGAGCCCCAACCCAAGCCATTCCAATATGGTTTGGTTGGTCGGCCAAGCTCACATCCTTCCCCCGCAAGATCACCACCATCTGCCAGTTCGCCCGAACTGGCCTTGCGTCATTCATATGGTAGCTTGCCTTATCAAGACGTCCCCTATTCTGCACACAATCAGCGACCATCATCTTCTGTTTCACAATTATCTGGTCCAGGCCGACACCAACGACTATCTTTCTCGGGTATGCAGGGCATGCAAAACCAAATTGAAAATCCTAGATACTACACCCATAGTTCTAGTCCCAGTTTGGCGCTATACCAAGGACATTCGAGGACGCCCACGGGGAACTCGACCACGCCGCTTCTCGCAGGTCATTTGAATACGTCAGAGTTTGGCCAGATCCTTAACGCCAACGCCTCACAAACTCCAGGTTCACGACCGTCAACAGCAGGACGATATGACTCTGCCTATAGTCATTCACATCAACAATCCGTCACGCTTCCTCCTGGTGCTGCCCCTCCTCCAGGTAGACAGTCATGGCCGGACCAGCCTAATCAACAACATCCTTTCCCTGAACTTTCTGGGGGAATCGACGGCAGTCTGCAGAGTCGTAACCGCTCATCTAGCAATCAGGACCTCCGGCCTCGGAACGCGGAGAGTTTTCCTAGCTCGAAAAGGCCCTCATTAACCACATCCAGCCAAGATCTGACTCGTGTTTCACAGGGTGCGCCACCGTCGAGTCGCGTAGACGATAGTGGCACCGATAGCAGTCGCAATAAAGAATCACTGATTGACGACGATGTCACTCCCACTTTGGAGAGACCGCATAATAGTGTTCTGTATGTGGTAAACGCTACTTCGCCGCGTTCTGTTGCTGGGAATTTACCTTCATGACCTTTCATGATACATGATGACGATCCGGGACAATTTTCTTTTTTTCTGTACTAAAGTGGTTGATAATGGGTACTGTAGTACTGTAGCATATACCACGCCTTGCACGAACTTTTTTTGTTGGTGGATGTTTTTGCTTTCTCGTGCTTGTAATGCTTTCTTTGTTCGTCTTGTTCTAGTTTATTAGATTACTGATATATATCTATACCTCCCCCAGGAGTCACACACCTAGAGGCGTACAAGATCCCTTCAGCCTCATGTCGAGTTTGCGTGAAGAATACCTATGCCGCATACCTGTCTGCTGCCTCATGTACAAATTAAATGTATGTGAACAATTGTCGAGATCGCAGCCTGTCGCAGTTGAACGTCTGATGGACATGGATAAATATCGGTGACGGCTATATACTACAAATCGATAAATCGATATTCTACATCGAGAAGTACACAGAAAGAGAGGGTGATCCGATATCCGGTGAGTATACTACACATGATGAGATGAGAGGAGGGAACGGATAACTAGGCAAGAGAGACGAGGGGGAAAGCGAATGAAGGTGCCTATGCGAGTTGAGTCGTGATGAGGGAAATGGATGCGAATGAGTGCCGATAATGGAAAATCGTGTAAGCAATGGAAAATGGGACAATAGAAACTGAGACGATGAAGAAAATGGCGAGATAGTGACGAGAGATATAATCGAGGTGCGATATGCCGGCGAATATGCGGGAGAACTGGATAGAATCAAGGTTGTAAGGAGGAGCGGCATCCTGGCAGATGGATTGCTACTCACCATAGGATGAAGCAAATGGGTTAAGCTCAAGAGCAACCCTATTCTAGGGAGCTCATGCACCTAGTGCGGCAGCGAACCTAATACCAAAGAACAGAAGACGATGATGTCAGTAAGGCAGTATAGCAGAGTGACCTGGAACGGGCTCGGCAGAAGTCGCTTCACTGATCACTTACGGGTTGGGCACAGCGTGAAGACCAATGGCGGCAACGGTGGAAACCACAGCGACCGCAGCGCCGACAACTGCACATAGAGTGGCTTGCTCTTTGCGAGAGGGGTTCTCGAAAGTGAACGAAGGGTGTTCGTAGATTTCAAAACTGCGCTTCATTGTTCAAGCGGTCAAGGTGTGATATGAAAGTCGTGGAGTTGAAAGGAAATGAAGACGAATTTTCGTCAGATATTGACTGGAGATATCGATTTACTTTCGCAGGGACGAGAAAGACTCGACCTAGGATAAAGAAAATGGCGACAACGAGAGTCAAGTTTAAGAGGGGTTTGAAGGCATGAACAATACACTGACAGGCCTTATAAAGGCTGCGTGCCTTGTGATTTTCCACTTACAGCGGAGTCAAATCAGAAACCAGATCTTGCACTGCATTCAATCATCGGATCGTTAGGCGTGTCCAGGGTTCTTCCGGCAGTCACCTATCTCTTAAGAATGGTGAATAATCTTCTACAGTTCATCGCCAGAAGATTGCTGTATACATGTAACATAGCACTAGTACTGGTATTACTGGGAAGTGTTGAAGGTGCACCGCTGAAGAACTTCTATGGTAGACGGATTCTCCCTATTTTGTCTGTTTTGCAAATTGCCACGTGGGGGTCCGCAGCGGCCTCGGACCCGAGGCCGCTCGAAACCCTAAGCTTCAAGTTCATCGCCAATACCTCATCTAATAACTCTAACTACGAATAAGTATAAGACCCGTAATCCAGGACTTCAAGTTATATATAAGCAGCTCTGCAAAGCATGTACTCGTATGTACTCTGAATCTTCCTCTGCTTGCCGCACTGACACCCCAAACGAAGTTTAGTCACGGCACGGAGAGCATGCCTCCGTCCTTCAATACATTCTTTCCGACTAGCATCGACCAGTGCTAATCCCTATCCATATCCGACCCAAAGTAATCCCACACCCCATCAAATCTTTCATCTCCCTCATAACGCATCCAAACCGGACGTGAAGGCACGCTGTAAGTCCATGATGCATTTGTTGCCCACAAACGCATTCCCTGATTGCGCATTTGCTCGGCGTACTTTTCTTGTTTTGTTCCCAGACTATGACCTAGTAAGAATTTACCACCCCGACTCTATTGTTAATCGTGCCGTTGCTCCTGAAATTGCTCAAGCACGATTTCAATCTATCAGTGCAGCTTATGATGTACTTCGGGGAAAACGTCGGGCGGCGGGTTCACTGGCAGACCTTGAAGATCCCACCCCTGGCGTTGTACATGATTACCATAGGTTGAGCACAGCGATGTGGAGGGCCAGGCAACGCCGGCGAGCTGACTTGAGTCTTGGGATCGATGAACGATGGAAGGAGCGGCTCTTTTTTGGAGCTATATTGCTTGTGAGTTATTTCCCCCACCCCTGACGTGGATACATGACTCACTTGGGGGTTTGTAGACCATAGGGGCATTCGTAGCTCAGACATACTCGACCCGTCGACAGGCCATAGCATCGGCTATGGAGAATCCCCGCTCGGATCCGTTTGTGCAAAAATCGAGACGAAATTCGATAGACGAGTCAGCGCTGGCTAGTAGCCCTCCTCCGAGTCCGACGAAAGACGTGTAACGTTTTTAGCATTATTATATCCTTAAATATACACTCTACTGACAAATCCTAGAACCTCATTAACAGCGGGTAATAATATTCTTCGTGGTCAAGATACATTATGACCACAAGTATCACCAACATAAATATCAAGGTAAAACGGGACTCTAGAGTCTAGATTGACATCTAATAAGAAGGCTCTGCGATCTTGAGTTTCCACTCCCATGCTGCGATGATCAATAATCAGCACATAATAATCACGCCAGCAGACACGACACTCACCTAATGAAATCGGTGGCAATGACTTCGACCTAGGTTTGGGTTGTGGGATAATGCCACGATGGCTTTCGTCCAAATGGCGCCAAAGCTCCGCTGGTCGACGGCGTTCACAGGTACTATACCAAGGCATGTCCATAACTGATTGTCGCGTCAAGATGACAGGAATGAACAGAACACAGAGAAAGTTTGAGTGGAACGTGAAGTGTATAACTATCATGCCGACACCATAGATATCTGGGTTGACATCTTGAGGCCGGAAATTCTTATCTAGTTTGATGACCGTCAAGACACGTCGAATGAGACGAAGTTCTTCGTATGTTTCGTCGTGGGCGATAGACTTGATACACGTATGGGTGCGTTCCATACACTTATCAGTAGGTTGTTCCGGGTGATATTCGAATTGAAAGTTCAGCGTATTAGATATGTAGCCATCACAGTTTTCAAGGGTCCTCAGCATCGCTAGATATTCGTCAAGTAATTCCTGGCGGTGAGTTTCCGTCCAATTGTCAAAGACAGTACGGAAGGCCTGGACGTGTGTTCCTTGCGGAATGTTCTGCGTCTGAAGACTCTGCGCGAAACATTGGTTGGGTTCACAGAATACGGTGATATCTTCTTGGTCACCAATTCCGGCAGGTAGATTCAGAGTACGGTCGCCCCCGGGTGTAAAGTTCAAGTTGATATGATTGCCATCTTCCGTGAGTACGGTGCTCAAATGGGTGAGCCACTCCCAGTCGGGTTGGTAGGTGGCCACATCTCGGGGCTCAGGCTACAGACCATGACGATGTTCAATAGAATGGTCCTGTATAGCAAGGGCCTGCAGACGTACCGTGTATTCGCCCCAGCCACATCCGGCACAAACTCGAAGGTAACCGCGAACTTGGCCAACTTCGTCGATATCGACCAGTTTGTGAGACGTGAGCGGACATTCGAGTTCGTCGTGACGATGAAACGCTCCATAGGACGCGTCGTAGAAGGGCAGCTCTTGTAGCGTGTTGTGGGTGGACATAAGAGAAACTGAAACTTTAAATGGGGATACAAGACGAGGGGCGGGTCGAGTGAGTAGGTAGGCGAAGACAGGTTTCGGTTTGAAGGAATAGCTTCTTATATATTTGTAGGCACAATGTAACCATTGACAGATGCCATGACAATGAAATGAAACGTGGTGTAGAGGCAATGTCAATATTGTCAATGTCAAAGTGGGACATGTGGGTCTCTTTGTTCAATGGAGTCTATCAAAGGATAATTTATATTATTGACGAAGGACAAACGTTTGAACAATGTCAGAATGCGACCTCTCCCAACACTTTCTGAGATTACATGAAGATTTCGGAACAGAGTCATGATAATAACCTGAATGATCTCGGTAGCAATTACGAACATTTACACCCTTATCCCTGTAAACCGGGCCTATGGAAATAAGGAGGAATAAGCATATCATTTGGCGCTATTTTGCCTACTACGCTCCTCAGCATGTTCAAGGCTTCCATCGCACTGGGTCTCTGGGCGGGATCAGCGACTAGGCTGATCAAAACATCGTCAATAGCAGGTATGGTTGTCTGCACCGATAGGAATATCAGTGTGTCAGCAGTCAGGATATATACGGCTCATGAAATACATGGCTTACCCTGTACATAGATAACCCAGTGAAACAGTAACCGAACTGCCATACATCTTGCTTGAAAGCTGAGTAGGGTTTCCCTGAGGAGACTTCGGGCGGGGCTGGTCGGCTCCATGCATCGATTGACCCACCAATGGGGGCTCCAACACAAACACACTCCTCGAGAGGCAAATCCTCTGGAAACATAACTGAAACCTCAAAGTCTATGATATGAACTCTGGGTCGAGATGTGGCCACCGTCATGGTACGCAATGATTCCGGGTGGTAATCAACTACAAAGTTCGACCTATCTGCATCCTATATCGGATTGTTGTTAGCAAATATAGTAAAGAGAATGGTATGATGGAGGAAGCTCACCCGATGCGCAATCTTATGTTCGTGTAGAAATGCAAGGCCCTAAGTAAGTAATCTCAGTGAGGGCGATAAGTCTAGTGAGGCTACAGACAAACCTCTAGAGCTTGAAGGATCATGTCGACTACATCACCTACCGAATTTTTGGGCCAGAACCCAAAAGCCATTGACATGTCATTCCCTGTCAATGGGAATATACCTAGGGTTACGTCCTCGAAGTCGATCGTGTCGAACATAGGGAGCGCATGATTATTGCTTAGGAGAGCGAGCGGACCAGTCGCAACTTTCCTCAAAATCTTCAAGTGTTCAACGCCTTCAGGCCCTAGTCTGATTGGCCGGACAGCGACGTCGTGACCATTCTTCATCCTAGCAATTCTAAATGTGGCATTCTAGGACAACCAATGTTAATAAACAGCTTCTTGGGATACCAAACGACGTACCATATATTGTGTGGCCGTAAGGTCGCGAGCCGTGCCAACATAGCTATCGCCATCTGCTAATGCACGACTTGGAGCAACATACACGTAGCCATTGGGCATGCGCAGGCTCCTTCCAGGCGACGCAAGTATTGAATAGCCACAATAAGTCCATTGTTCCAGGTCATGTTGTCTGAGGAGCGGATCCAACGTTTTCCAGATTGCCTCACTATCTGCGTCGTCGATGTCCTCGCCCGGAATTCTCCACAACGCAAGGGTTTTTGGAAGCTGTATGTCGCGATGTCAGAGAACGGAATATTATTAAAAGTAGAAATAAAATTCACTTTAGCTCTTAGTCGCTTCGTATTCACGGGAGCCTTCAGCCATTTGGGACGTGAGTAACTTATGACCGACAATAGCACCACAGTTGTAGCTACTGATATGACGACAAGTGACTTCACTTGAACAGGAAAGGAACCAAAGCCCAGAGACATAGTTGAAAGCGTAAGAGTCTGAGATAATTATGAGGTCGTAATACGCCACATCAGCAACCCGGGAGTTGAAACGTTGATATCTCGCGGGTAGATCTTGAGCTTGAGAAGCACGCTTTTGAATAGAAGATAATCATCATCATTCAATAGTGTTAAACGTACTACACTCCCAGTCGGGTTGGTAGGTGGCCACATCTCGGGGCTCAGGCTACAGACCGTGACGATGTTCAATAGAATGATCCCTATATAGCAAGGACCTGTAGACGTACCGTGTATTCGCCCCAGCCACATCCGGCACAAACTCGAGGATAACCGCGAACTTGGCCAACTTCGTCGATATCGATCAGTTTGTGAGACGTGAGCGGACATTCGAGTTCGTCGTGACGATGAAATACTCCATAGGACGCGTCGTAGAAGGGCAGCTCTTGTAGTGTGTTGTGGGTGGACATAAGGGAAACTGAAACTTTGGATGGGGATACAAGACGAGGGGCGGGTTGAGTGAGTAGGTAGGCGAAGACGGGGTTCGATTTGAAGGAATAACTTTATATATATTTGTAGGCACAATATAACCATTGACAGATGCCATGACAATGAAATGAAACGTGGTAAAGAGGCAATGACAATATTGTCAATGTCAAAGTGGGACATGTGGGTCTCTTTGTTCAATTGAGTCTATCAAAGGATAATTTATATTTTTGACGACGTTGCAGAAGGACAAATGTTTGAACAAGGACAGAATGCGACCTCTCCCAATACCCTCTGAGATTACATGAGGATTCCGGAATAGAATCATAATAACAACCGGAATGACTTCAGTAGCAATTACGGACATTTACACCCTTATTCCTCCTGACCAGGGATAATGACATAGGGAGGAATGAGCATATCATTTGGTGGTATCTTGCCTATCACGCTCCTCAGCATGTTCAAGGCTTCCGTCGCACTTGGTCTCTGAACAGGATCATCGACCAGACTGATTAAAATATTGTCAATAGCAGGTATAGTTGTCTGCACCGATAGGAATATCAACATGTCAGCAGTCAGCATGTACGCGGTTTACAAAATATATAACTTACCCTGTACGTATATGATCCAGTGAAGCAGTAACCAAACTGCCATACATCTTGCTTGAAAGCTGAGTAGGGCTGCCCTGAAGAGACTTCGGGTGGGGCTGGTCGTCTCCATTTGTCACCGATTGACCCGCCAACGGGGACCCCAACACAAACACAGTCCTCGAGAGGCAAATCCTCCGGAAACATGACTGAAACCTCGAAGTCTATGATATGAACTCTGGGTCGAGATGTGGCCACCGTCATGGTGCGCAATGATTCCGGGTGGTAATCAACTACAAAGTTCGACCTATCTGCGTCCTATACCAAATGATCGTTATTAGCAAATATAGTAAAGAACGTGATGTGATGGAGGAAACTCACCCGATGCGCAATCTTGTGTTCGTGTAGAAATGCAAGTCCCTAAGTAGGTGATCTCAGCCAGGCAAATGAGTCTAGTGAGAACTACTGACTAACCTCTAGAGCTTGAAGGATCATGTCGACTACATCACCTACCGAATTTTTGGGCCAGAACCCAAAAGCCCTTCCCATGTCATTCCCTGTCAAGGGAAACAGACCTAGGGTCACGTCCTCGAAGTTGATCGTGTCGAACATAGGCAGGGCATGGTTATTGCTCAGGAGAGCGAGCGGACCAGTTGCGATTTTCTTCAAAATCTTCAAGTGTTCAACGCCTTCAGCCCCTAGTCTAATCGGCCTGACAGTGACGTCGTGACCATTTTTCATCCGAGCAATTCTAAACGTAGCGTTCTAGTGACAACTAATATTAATAAATATGAATGGCTTCTTGGGATATCAAATAGCGTACCATATATTGCGTGCCCGTAAGGTCGAGAGCAGTGCCAACATCGCTAACGTCATCTGCTAATGCACGACTTGGAGCAACATGCACGTAGCCGTTTGGCATGCGCAGACTCCCTCCAGGAGACGAGAGTATTGAACAGCCCCCGTACTCCCATTGCTCGAGCTCATGTTGTCTGAGGAGCGGATCCAACGTTTTCCAGATTGCCTCACTACCTGCGTCATCGATGTCCTCGCCCGGGATTCTCCATGATGCAAGGTTTTTTGGAAGCTGCATGTCGTGATTTCAGAGAACGGACTATTATTGGAAGTAAAAATGAAATTCACTTTGGCTCTTAGTCGCTTCGTATTCACGGGAGCCTTTAGCCATTTGAGACGTGAGTAACTTATGGCCGACAATAGCACCACAGTTGTAGCTACTGATATGACGACAAGTGACTTCACTTGAACAGGAAAGGAACCAAAGCCCAGAGACATAGTTGAAAGCGTAAGAGTCTGAGATAATTATATGAGGTCGTAATACGCCACATCAGCAACGGAGTTGAAACGTTGATATCTCGCGGGTAGATCTTGAGCTTGAGAAGCACGCTTTTTGAATAGAAGATAATCATCATCATTCAATAGTGTTAAACGTACGGGGCGTGGTACGGACAATAGTAATACTATGGCAGACAGAAGTAAGATGTCGCATACATAAGTGAGAGGAGTAAATGGGAGAACAGTCCAGGTAAACATAACAACAAGGAGTGAAGATGTCAGATGAAGTAAAAGCGAGTACATCAACGAGTGTGTCCAGTGTATCATATCAAGATATCCCCATTAGAATAGACAGACAAAATTGCTTGGGAAGACGGTTCTCCCGGGTTGTCTTCGTGCCTCATCGAGCAGTTCTCCGCTCCACCACCCATCCTCAGGGGTATCAGTGACCGCAATAATATCACCCATTTGGAAATCGAACTCCTCTTCAATGGTAGCTTGATAATCGTACAAGGCTTTGACTGTCGTGGGACGCCGTCAGTATCACACTTTTCGAATTAGGATATCGAGATACTCACCATAGAATAGGACGCCCCTCCCATCCTCGGTATATTGTCCAGTAGGCGGCGGTTGTTGTGGGTTGCTTTGGCGTTGTTGCTGAGGTTGGGGAGATCTAGCAGGACTCGGTGCTCTCGGGTAACCACCTATCTGCTGAGGCTGACCGGGCTGAGGAATGACTTGGCCATTCGGGGGCTGACCGTAGTTCATATAAGCGTTCGGTGGTGCACCTGGAAGAGGTCCATTGGGAGCCGGAGCATTGTAATTCACAACAGGCTGAGGTTGATATCCACCATGTACAGGAGGTCCGTATTGTGAAGGTTCCGGTCCACGTTGTTGCTGTTGCTGTTGAATGTACGAGGGACGAGGTGGTTGAGGTTGGTTCCCGACGGGTGGTGGGGGCTGCTGGTAGTTTGCAATGTAGCTTGGAGCGGGAGGTGGAGCACCATACGGAGGTTGAGTAGGAGGAGGGTAACTTGGAGTACGTTGAACAAGATGCTGTTGCTGTTGTTGTATTCCTTGTACTCCTGGTTGCGGAGGTGGAGGTGGTTGAGATGTAGGAGGTGGAGGTTGTTGTTGGATCGGTCTGTAACCAGGATGGCCGTACTGTTGATTCTTGTACCTATCCGCCATCGAATCCTCCACTACACGACCATCAGGTCCAAGGGCAATACCAACAGAGTTGGGACTAGTTGGCCGTTGCTGATGGGGCGAAACTTGAGGAATGGAGATAGAGCTCTGACGAGACGTATGAGAGGCGGGACTAGATGCCATGATAGACCCTGGAACAGGGGCTCTGTAACTGTTTCGTCTATTGTTACCACCTGCCTGCTGAATTTGTTGAGGACTTGCTCCCCTTGATTGAGGCATATAGGGTTGCGGACTAGTGCTACGACCTTGGGCACCAATACCGGCATGTCCATCGGTGCTGAGGCGACGATTCTGAGGTTGCTGGTTTGGTTGGCTAGTGGGACTGATAAAGCTTGTCCTACTTGCAGGACGACTGACAGACTTCCTTTCACCAGGCAGTGACTGCTCGTAATTGTCCAAGACGTTCCGGACATCCGCACTACCGGGTCGCGGAGCAGCTGGAACCATCATAACGGGGGAAGGAGCACGAGATGTTGGACGAGACATCGCTTCAGGTGGTGGTGCTCCAACTACGATCTCAGCTGAAAGTCTGTAATCTCTATTGGGTGGTCCTCCGCCTCGAGAACCAGGAGGAGGGGAAAGATTCCCGTTGGTGCGGGATGAAGCGCTTTGAGGACCTTGTTGGTTGTATTGCTGGCTCCTACGTACAGACCCAGAGTTCGAGGAACCCGCCGTGTTACGAAGTTGCTCCATTTGAATTGCAAGAGGATCATCATTTTGACCTACCCTAGAGGATCCAATGCCAGGACCGTTCTGAACAACGGACCCACGAGCCTGAGGATCCTTGGTCAAGTCTACCTCATAAGCTCGATCCCCAACCTTGAGCATAGTGGTAGTAGCTGCGTTGATGGGCTCAGCATGGGGATCTGGCGGCCGTACAGCGCCTGGGGGAGCTCCTAATGACGAAGCAGCACCGTTCACCGCATGTCCATTTGTCAGTTCTGATGGGTGAATGTAGCTTTGACGGGTGCTTGCTCGACTCTGTGATCGTCCCCTGCCGGTTTGCTGCGGGTCGGACATGCTCTCTGGTCGATGTCCTCCCCCAGCGCCCACACCGGTGATGTTAATCGGCTCAGGTTCGGGTTGAGGCTCTTCTGGCTCAGTGAATTGAGTGGCAGGAGGACCTTGACGTTGAACAATACGGGTGAACTTAGCAGGTCGGGAGGATGCTCGTTGAGAGGAGGGCGGGACAGCGTCGGGATTGGCGTAGTTGACAAATTGAGGTGGGTCGGGGATAGCATTGCCTGTACCGTAGTCGCGAATAAAGTTTTCTATGTCACGTTCGGTATCCATTTGTTCAAGCTCTTGACGAAGTCGTTCGCAAGACTATCGAGCTGTGAGCCAACCCCTATCATATATGGGGAAATAATAACATACCTGGTCATCACTGACGCAAACAGTTGATATGGCGTTGGCATACGCCCAGAGGTGGTCTCTCAAGAAGTCCAGTCGGTCCTCTTCTAGATCCTGGCATCTATCACAGTACTCTTTCCAGTCCCTCTCCCACTCAGCAACGGTATCTTGGAAGGCGCGCGCGAAGTTGGCAAAGTCTCGCTCGTTTGCTTGAACCGTCTGACGGGCTCGTTCAAGCTTCTGCTGAATCTTCTCCAGGTCTCTTCCCTGTGAAAGGGTAGCTTGGGCTGTATAAGAGTTAATACGAAGGCAATCGCCTTCATATTTCTCCTTCGCTTTATTGACGTAACCCTCCCGTGTTTGTTTGGTTTTGAAAGCCTTTTCGATCACGGCTTGCCGAGTTCTCTTGTGTTCAACTTGTTTGTTCAAAAAGGAGGTTAAGGATGGTTCGAGATTGTTCCTGATCTCGGTGGCTACTGTCATATGGTGCCCTGCTTGCCGGTCTGTCTCGAGACGGAGGGAATCCAAGCAAACCTTGGCTTCGCTGAAAGACACAAATCAACGAATGATACAAATTGAGTATATATCAGCATTGCGTACTTAATTTCATCTTTTCCCAGAGTAAATTGAGCAAGAGCTGACAATCGCCGCGCGTACTGCTCCTCGATTATAGCTCTGGTTGCGCAGTAGCCGAGGTTAGCCTGAGATGGGATACGATCCAGATCACTAAGCGACACACACCTCTCCTTCCAAAAGTTCTTGAGTTCCTCCATGGTTCGCATAGCCCCACGCATACGTGCAGAGAGGACGCTAAAGCCCCCATCGCCTGAGCCCCAGAAGGCATTGCAGAAGTCATTGGGTGAGCGGCCAGAGAACTCTGCGGGGTTCGCTCTAGTGAAATTTGATAGCGAGGTGGACGACGGCTGGCGCCGTGCGGTCATTTCGTTAGCTCTGAGGACAACGTCAAGCTCGAGGTTGTGGTTGAGGGGAGAGCTGATATGGGGGTCGAGGGATGCTGTGCGTCTGGGCGTTTACAATGCTTGATTCGAAACAGCTTTCAAGTTCAATTCCGGTTTCTATCTGTTCTCTAACTTGATCTTGTTTGGTATCACTGGAATGTGTTCCCGGAGACCTTTCGTGACTAAGTCCTTTCTACACTGTGTAATAAAGTGAGCTTGTGCTTATGTGTTGTTTGCAATATCCACATCGGAGCGCCCGCTGGACCAGTATACTTCAAGTTACTATCGCGAAATACTTATAACATAGTCTCCTTTGCGGACCTCAGGAAAGTAAGACAGTCGTTACTTCCATTAGGGCTCATAACATTGGTTTTGACTTACTGACTACGCTATTGCAGAATAATGTACTCACATCTACCTCTCATTAATCATTACTCAAATCGGCATCTACCAGGTCCCCCAAAGAGCCCCAGAGCCGCTAGTATCATCAATGATCATTCAGACATCTTCCAAAGCGGGTCACGCAGAACTGATCGACACCACAGGAGCACAGCATTGCAGTTTACTAAACAACACTGGTCCGGATGGTGGTGGCCGATGCCAAGGTGTGTGCGAGTGTATCTATAAATTCAAGACACTAATTTCTTCATTTCCGTAGGATACGCCTCATCAGGGTGTTTCATATACATCGGACGCGATACTTTGACAAAATGGAAATTAACGTCTAATTTGAACATCCCTCACCGCATCTGGGCTCACAATCGTGATAATGAGATGCTGCTCCTTGACATCATAACATACCGATATCGACGGATCCATGCAAGCAATTGTATATTTGCACTAGACGACCTTCAAAGTCCACGAGAAACGAACGTTCGTTGTCGTTCGGTGCATGTCTCTATCTAACTTTGCGATGCGCAATGCGACGTTGAGTTGGTTTGATCCATCCTGTCAACCTGTTGACTATGACACTCGCAGAGATGAAGCTCGATTATGGGCTGCAGAGATACGCTCTATAAGAGGAATTCGAGAAATATCAGGACGTCTATATAACATTCTTGTATGTATAATTTCTTTGTAGAGGTCTTATACTATAGACGAAATTATCTTCGTCTATAGCGGCAAAGACCTATGCGCGACATTTATTTGCTTCTCATGTACCCTCATTCCCACCAAGCTTAAAGTCCAAACTTACAACAATTCGAAATCATCATTGCGAGGAGGTAAAGAAGTAATTTTGGGAGCTTTCGTGGTAACAAGACTCACATAGTGAATTCTTGGGTTCCTGAGGGTAATACACCTACTACAGCATTTCAGTTACACCATATAATTTTTTTTTCTACCAGTACAGTTGACTGCCAACGAGCAAAGTCAAGGGGTAATAGACAGTAACACGAATTAAAGTTCTTATCCCTGAAGGGCCCTGGTACGCTCAGCATATGCTTTCTTGATTGCATCCAGAGCCAGCAATTTCTAACGCCAACTGAATCTCCAAGTGAGATGAGTGCGATGAGGTATATATAGCAGATACTTACGCGGCAACTGCTGGGAATTGGTCAATGCTGATGTCCTCGCCTTGGAGCGCGCCACTAATAACACTTTCGTTCCAACTATATCGATAATGCAATAAGCACAATTGACTCAATTTAGTGATAGGAAGGTTGGTAACGTACGGGATGAATGATAGATCAGCGATAGTGAACTTCCCTTCAACAAGCCATTCCTACTTAGAGAAGACCGATTCGAGAACACTCCAAACACGGGCAATCTCCTTCTTGTAACGGTCCCGAGCAGACTCGACCTTCTTGGGATGGTAGTTCTTGAACCAAAAGTATTGTCCAAAGTAGGGACTAGACGAAACCCAGCATGTCAACTACATATATCCTCCATAAAAAGAATAACCTACCCTTGGCCAGACGCTTGGAAGAAAAGCCATTGTATGAGTTGGTATTTCTCGTTCGTGTCGGTGACAGCCAGCTTCTTCTCGGTGTCATATTTGTCGACAATGTAGAGAAGAATAGCGTCGGACTCCCTGACAACCGCATTATAACTCGGTACAATGAATGAAAACAAGAGGGTGAAATTGTCATACCAAATAGCAAAGTCGTTGTTCTTGTGGTCAATCAAGGCAGGGATGCGACCATCAGGGTTGAGCTTGGCGAATGCGGGCCCCCTGAGGTCGCCGCTCTTGAAGTCGAGATAAATGGTCTCGTAAGTGAGACCGAGCTCTTCCAGCACGAACACAACCTTCCTGCGAGTATCGTCAGCGGTATATCTAAGAAGAAATGGATGTGCAAGAACGTACCATCTGTTAGAACCAGCGGCGTGGTTGTAAAGGGTGAATTGCTTTCCGTGAGACATATTTGAGTGATGAGAGTAATGTCGCAGTTTGGTCCCCTTTTATATGTTGTACAATCGTATGTCATTGCAATCCGTTGGACGGAGATCTTGCCTGTATAAGCAGTTTGAATTTTTCATGCAATGTAAACGCCAGAGCTGACTACTCGCCAAAGGAATGTAGCTTAGAGCTGTCCTTCTAGCAGTAGTGTCGCGACACCATTGGTACAACCATAACAAAGGCTGACAAAGCACTGCCAGTGTCTGGTGTTATATTCTGCATAGAAGTGAGCCACTTATACATCACGAATGAACTCCCCAGCTCTGTGAATCACTGTGATTGACATTCCTAAGATTTCCAAGTCGAACATGAACATGTGGGAATTTCAAACATGCGAGTAGGCTACGGTTTGTTTGTGTCTGTTTACCAGTAGCATCGGCCTCGTTTCCCGATTTAGCTAGAGGTAAACTCTAAATCATGGCAAGAATACCCCTGATAGATCTATCGTACCTACTACCAGTGAGAAAAATATTGTCTCTCAATAATAACTACCGAAGTGCTATGTTTTGTCCACGGCCTTGGTTCAGTTAAGCCCTTGGTCTGACTCTAGATCCTCAAGCTAGGGGCCTTCAACTTTCAAGTGCCGACGGGACCTGGAACAGCTAAAGCGAGACGAGTGACTCGCACCTTACCGATAAGTGTTCCGAATTCATCCCAGAGGAACCTTTGAATACCTTTATCTTATTCCATACAGTGAAACATCGTGTCGACCTTTCGACAGAGAAGATGAATCATACACAAAGCAAGTGATATATCAGCCATAGTTGCTTTGTTGCCAACTCATCCCAGCTTAGAAAGCACAGGTTCAAAGACACTCTGCATCCAAGTTACTTCTATCTTTGTAGCAGAACGAAATCTCCTCGTGGCAACCGTGTGAATTGGCTGGAGAACGGACCGAGGACCCCATCAAATTGTATACTATATTGAAACGCCAAGATCCGCCTTGTCCAGAGACTATATATGACTCCGAACCCTCTCAACTCCAATCCACGGAATACGTTCGCGTTCACGAACAACGCTTATGGTATCCACCCCTAGACCGCCCAACTCCGGATAGCTGGAACAATTAACCTAGTCTCTGCTGGTGCATCGAAAGCCCCGTGTACATCCAAACCACAACGGAAACTTATTATTCTCCCCTCCGCACCCAAGACCAAACCGCTACTCGAAGAGAGCATGGCTCTGAGGCGGATATGGGCGTGCGGGACACCAAGGGCGAGAAGATGAGCACTGGCAAGGAACAGAAAAAGAAGATAGACTACTTCCTCAATGATGATTCTATACCCAAAAGTAAATTCTTATATTTGGTTTGTTCGGCCGGGTCAACCACTGGTTACAGGACATGAAGAGTTCTGAACTTCTACAGCAGACTCCATATGCTTGCGTCGTGCTGGTTGCGTTCAGGACTTCCCACGTGTGAATACTTGCAAAGTCTACGTGCATTGGATCATACTCCTTTCAAACCGCAATCACTGCATGAAACGTAGATATCTTTAGAAGAAACCTTATACTGGTACTCGGTACGTCTTCTTATTACTTAAATTAAACTGATATGGGATTCTAGCGCGGTCTATACCTGTACAAGCGTGATATTCACGAGCATCTTGAAGACATCGAAGGTGGACATCTGATTGCCACTGTACCCAAGGCAGTACTCAATCCTAGTACCACAGATACCCAATTTCTCTTCTTTAGGGCGAGTATCGCTGCGGCGTGTCCGAGCTCGTGGCATGCATATAGGCCAAAGTCTGGTAACGGGTGTCGAACCCTCTACCCTCCTTGGACACGTATACGGACACGTATTTAAGTTCTTTCTATTGGCTATGGCTAGATTTACACAGCATTATGGTGTAGGATTTTTGACATATCTTCTGTTCTGTATTAAGTTGATTCATTGGCTGATGCGGAGCAGTATTTGTTAACCCCAGTAAATAGTTGAAAGAGCTCAGGCTGATTGTTCGTTCAAAATCCAACCCTCTCAACCACCCTCTACGGCACGATCGACATATCTCCTCGATGTGTCCCTTACTCAACGATACCACAGCTCTACTCAGCACTACCAAGAATCCATCTTCATGGGAAGCAGAACCAAAATCCCGCGGCACTTTCAATATCCTCTCAATATGTCTCAGCACTATCTTCATCTGCGTCTGGAAAGCGTATCATCCCGATATGCCCAAAAAGATGCCTGAACATCGTAGATGGTTCGAGAGCCTCTGGGAATTTGCCGTGCGGTTTGTGTTTTTCTTTCTCCTACCTGAAGGTCTCTTCGCTTTGGCTCTTCAAGAGCTGAGGGCGGCATGCATTAGTTACTATAATGTTAAGCAGCTAGATGCTTGCCCACCTATTCCCGCCTCTTGGTATTCCAAGTGGTTTCAAAAATGGATCCCAACGGCGAGACACTCTGTAAGTAGGAGAAATATAACTTTGTGGTATGCCCGGTGCTCAATCTATATTGCCATTCAGGAACCGCCCTCTAGATTGCACCATTGGACCATGACTCACGCCTTCTATACTGTCATGGGAGGTTATGCCGTCGTCACGGATGATCCAATAGTAGGATCAACTCCTTCGTATCGCGTTTTGGAGTGGACGGAAGTGCTGGAGATTCTGGAACATGAACCAAGTCGAGTCCCTGACATCTCCGAAGAGCATATTCTCGCTCGCAGCCAAAGCGACACGCTTTCCAAACTTATCGCTCTTGCTCAAATATTCTCATTTTGCATGACGTGCATTTTGAGGCGAGCTGAGGGGCTCTCACTCAGTATACTCGAGATCTCGACCGTAGCGTACGCGGTCTGTGCTATTCTCGTGTATATTGTATGGTGGAAGAAGCCTCGCATTATTACGGAACCTACTTTGATAGAAAAGGAGAGAACGCAGACCAATGAGGGAGACTCTGCGCCCGAAACTCTGGTTTCTGAAGGTCATAATGACAACGCCAATCGACGAAAGGCCGATGCGGGACAGAAGAAAATAATCAAGGGTCTAGATGCAAACAAATATAGCATGCCAACGGGAGTCATCATGTGTAGCTCACCGACCTTATATGGTCTCCTCCATCTACTTGCTTGGAAGGAACCGTTTCCATCATCTTCGGAGGGAATACTATGGCGTATTTCTACTGTCGTGGTTACAATGTCATGCATTCCATTGTTACTACTCGATCATACGTACGTATTTGAGCGTTGGTGCCAGTGGTCACCTCGAGTAGTGGCTAAGCTCCAAATGGCTATCCTATGTGTATTTCTTCTGACGTATGTCCCCGCTCGTCTGTTTATGATAGCAGAGGCGTTTCGACAGCTTCTGTATCTTCCACCAGACGCTTACCAAATTGCGTCTTGGTCTAAGTACCTACCTCAATTCTCATGACGCTCGTGTAGCTTTATCACTCTGTAATACGAAATCACAGACATAATCAATACACCAAACTGCAGATTTTATACCTAACGAGGGCCATTCGAATGTTGGAAGCACGAGTATGGTCAATATAGTCTGAACTATAACGGTCAAGACAGGCAAGGGGAGGTTGAATTGTACGCACATATGCCCCGCCCGACAAAAGACGTGATTAACAATATATGGGTACGTGTGAGAGCATGAGAGAGGTATATATTAGTTGCTTCTATAGGGCGTCCTAGAGTTCCTGGCAACTTTACAGTGAACGACCCAGGCGCTTTCCAAGTTCGAAGATTAGCAGGATTCGAATACGTGCACTGATGCGGTTCAAAAGGATGCCCTTATTTGCGAAGACGCGTGATTGATATCCTTATCCCAAGTTCGTAATACTCAGATGATCAATGAACTGACACGATGGTCCCTTCACAGATCCGGAGTGCCTCACGACTGCCATGAGCTTTACCGTAACCTGGCTGTCGTATGGAGATTCAGGTCATTTAAGAGTGTATGTAAGCCTTTAAAGTGAGGTGATAACTATCGTACTATGTTTATCGTGTTTCGTTACGACCACATCAGCGGATTAGAGAAATCTATTGATTACCATTTGAGCCGCCGAAGACCGATGTTGTCTATGTATAGCAATGTACTCACACCGTCACAATATATTTCCTATTTCTCGCATTTGTATCGCTTCGTAAATGTCCCTTATCAACATATTGCTCACGACGTCCTACGTAGGGCAATTATGTGCTCTTTACGGAGATGGATGGTCCTACAGTAATAACAATAGCCTCACTGACCCAAAGTCAATCCGAGTCGCACTACTAGCACTGGCACTGGCACTGGCACGGCGGCGGCAGGTAGTCTGAGTCCTTGCGATGGGCCTTACCCTCGAATTGCTTTCAAGTATATTGTGAGGTCGACCTAGAAGCAATCACGCAAGCAGCCCAAAATAAAGTAAGTGTAAATTGTTACGGTATGATACTCTGAAATTCTAGGCCTACTACTAGTACCGCTGCCACTGCCAGTGGCACCGCCAACTCGATTCAATCACTAGCACTACTAACACCTGGCACACCGGTTGGAAGTGCGATACATTTTATGGTTGTAAGACATATGCCTGATCTCCTCGCATACATCCCCATACATCATCATGGGATGTATCCTCGCTCTCATCCGCCACGCACCCTCTTCGACGGATTCCGATTCTAATGGCAGTAAGTCATCGCCCGAATCTGATGTGGATTCGGTCAAATCTATACCACTCACGGTGTCGATATCCTCTACGTCGGGTCTTTCCACCCTTTTGCCAGGACCAGAATGCTCCTCCACTAGCATGTCTGACTCGGACACGCACTCCACTGCAATCACCTTCTGAGAGGGTTCATCGGGGTGGAGATAGGTCACCCAGTTACCGCTGCGGTATCCACGGACTTCACTTCCCATGTACATCATGACGTCAGCTTCGCAAGCCTCACGCTGGCCTTTATTTGTTGCATCCAAGGCCAGAACCAGAGGCTTGATGGCCGAATTGAGGAACATCGATGTTTCGCGAGCCAGATCTGCTTGCTTCTGATAGAGATCGGCAGATTTCTCTTGGAATACCATCATTTGCTCGAATGCGGTGAGCAATGAGGTCATCGGCACTGAAACGAATGAGTGTCAGTCAGTCCCCGCTTCATATCAGGTAAGCTCGACCAACACATACCTGTACAGGGATCGCACATGACAGTAGCGTGTTCACCTTGACGTGCCGCTGTAGCCTGAGGCGGTATGTTTTCCTTATTTCCTGTTGCATCCTCAAGATCTATGGACAATCATTAACTTGGGAATAATCTACAGCGAGAATCTGAACTGGCTACTTACTGATGTCAGACATGGCTCTCCCGTCTGAGCCGTTTTCCACAGGGAGCGAGTCGGTCTTCATGATCGCAGCGCTCGCATTGTCCGTGGTAATGAGCTGAGTACCAACCCAATTCTCATCTTGACTCTCGCATTTTGGCACCCTCGAGTCGGTAGGTGTACCCGGGACCAAGCACGGGCTCACAGGGTCAAAAGCCAAGCTCACATCCATGGGCTCACCATCAGAGGTAAACCATTTTCCATCCTTGAAATCGAGGCCCATTTCGACGAGGGATTCATGCTGCTTCACTGTGAGGGACGCCTCCCATTGGGAGTCCGTGGTCTGTCAGCCCCTTCAGTGCTCTTTCTCCGTAGTACCCGCATCCAGTTGGGGGGAAATGACTGGTCACTTCCGAGCCAGTTGGGGCCAATTGGCTATTACATGTCGCCTGGGGTCCCTGAGCCAGTTGGCCCCACCTAGCTCGTACTTGAACAGCACAGTGTGCGAGTGAGTTGGTCCGACTGTAGAATATTACCCTAGAGTAGTGCTGTTCGATGAATGTGAATGGGTCGGACAAACTAGACTGTGAGACATTTACGCGTGAGACCATCTGGTTGGACAGACTCAAGGGATAATGCATCTGGGTGGCCTGACCCGCTTGGGTCAACTCAATCATACATTGCATTTCTGTTGCCTGTATCACTCGATCCAGTTGTCCTGACTGAATAAAAATTCTCATTGCATCCATCCGCGTACCTTGAGTCATTTGGGCCAACTGGCTTTAACAGGCACGATCTAGTTGGCCCAACCGGATTCATACTGATGTTTCACGTCTTAAAATACCTGGACCCAATCAGTCCGACTGGGTTGAAACTACTATCTCCATCATCCGCCTAGTCCGACCTGGTTGGATCAACCCAGTCAAACACTACATTTCTGCTTATTCGTGTCATTCGACCCAGTTGGTCCGACCGGGTGGGAACCGCTCCTTTTCGCCTCAGGGGGACCCCCACTGGTTGGGCCGACTCGGGCAAATATCATGTTGCCTGTCTTCATTGCACTCGACCCAGTCGGTCTGACTGGATCGAGTTGTGTATTTACTCTATCCGCATGACTCGACCCAGCCTGGTTGGGCCGACTCGGGCAAATATCATGTTGCCTGTCTTCATTGCACTCGACCCAGTCGGTCTGACTGGATCGAGTTGTGTATTTACTCTATCCGCATGACTCGACCCAGTTGGTCCGACCGGGTGGGAACCGCTCCTTCTCGCCTCAGGGAGACCCCCACTGGTTGGGCCGACTCGGGCAAATATCATGTTGCCTGTCTTCATTGCACTCGACCCAGTCGGTCTGACTGGATCGAGTTGTGTATTTACTCTATCCGCATGACTCGACCCAGTTGGTCCGACCGGGTGGGATGGGAACTGCCCCTTTTTGCATGCGGGGGATACCATCCAGTTGGGCCAACTCGGGTAAAGATCATATTTCTGCTCCTGATGGCTCTCGACCCAGTTGCGGTGACTGGGTGGGAACTGATCCTTGTCTCACCCATTCGAAGCCATCCGGTTGGACCAACTGGGCCCAAGGTTATCCTTCTGTTTTCCATGTGGATCAATCTAGTTGGGCCGACCAGGTGGGAGCCGCTATTTCATTCATTGGTGTAACCTGAGCTAGTTGGCCCAACTAGCTCTTGAGGATCCAACACTTTGCAGACATGTCTCCATCCGGTTGGGCCGACTGGGACGAGGCCTGTGGATAAAGTAATTGACAATTTTACTCGATCGGCCCAACTGGGTAAAAACCTCTACTTTCCGCATTCATGTGACTCCATCTGGTTGGACCAACCCGGTCAAATATCATATTTACGTTCCCTCTATGGCTTGGTCCAGTTGGGGCAACTGGATCAGGACCGGTGCTTGGCTCATTCCGCGTGCCTCAGCCCAGTTGGCCAAACTGTGCTAATTTTACTATCCTCCCCAGCCACATAATCCAACCTGGTCGGACCAACTGATATAACACTAAGATTTCTGGCATACCAATTTTACGTGAATCAATCCGGTCAGCGTCACAAAGGCCCCTCATCCGGCTGTGATCCGGATCCGGGTCCCGGATGTTTTATTGAGTCAACATGTAAAGGGAATATATTTTGAAACATCCGGATATTCGTGATTACATCAGTTTTCTTCATTCAGAAGCTCTTCTAATCTGGACGCAGCCAATTTGAGTAGCTCTTCTGATTGTGTCAGTCTCCTGACGTATTGCCCTACGAGATCGCGTGGAATAGAGACATTATAAAGCCATTTCTAGTGAAGCGTTAGTTATAGGTATGCTGAGACATAATAAGTCTAAGTACCTCTTTCACAGGATCATTCCACCAGTATGGTACATCCTCGTTGGGCGTCCGGTCATTGTACGTCCACCAGTGGCTCCCTTCCTGTACAATTTGAGGTACTACCCCATTAAATAGCTCGGCAAGGTCTGGAGCAAATGGTGTATCCGGATGCGGGATCATGCTCCAATCAATGACCGGAGGATAGCGTCGAAAATTCAACCACCGAAATCTTCGGTCCATCGCTTTACTAAGGCGTGTCGTCATCAATCCGCGAAGGCACATCTGAGAAAGTATCTTCTCGAGATTCTCCTAATGGACATGTAATCAGTTGCATGCAATATTTGGCAGGAGCTACTCACTACTTCAAGGATTAATCCAATCTCCCATCTGGATGTTACCAACGTCCTCGCATCATTGTCAGCCTGTAGTATAGCACCGTGGAAAGCTCTAGCTGCTTCATCTATCCTCCACAATCGATACAATAGCCTCCATGCTAAATGGCCCTCGTTAGAGTATTCATAGTCACCCCTGTTACAAAAGGTAAGTATCTCCACTAACACAGCTGTTTCTCCGTGAATACGGACTCTTGTATGTTACCACTGGGATCGGACTCTCCGGACATAGTTACAGGTTTCTGACTTGGATGTACTAGTAAAAAGGCGATCGTTCTTATCAGATCAGGTACCAAATGGTGTCACATGTACACATACAAATAGGTGTACATATGTCTCAAGATCAGTAATAAGTTAATACAATATTATATCTATTTAAAACTCCATACGACATAATGCATTGTCTACTTGACTCGCAAGTAAATCCCACGTCTTCGCTTGTTTGCATGCATAATATTGAAGTTTCGGATTCTCCGCCCGGGATTCCTCTGCTCGCTTCAGCCACAAGTTTCGCCGGTGCTGATGGAACAGTCTTGTCCATGACATTTCTGCTTGTGTAAGAGTGAGCTCCTCAGCCCAACGGTCTCGTCTCGATTTTGCCCTGAGCCAATTAACGCGATACACTATAGAAGAGATGGTGAGAAATGGCCGGACGTGCAATCTGTTGAACATACGTTCATCTAGCCATGCCGGATCCTCATCCGATTCATGTTGAGTGTGCCATATCCACGAGAGGCCCTTGTTCCTCTCACCGCGAGCATTTGGGTCAACAACAGCGGTACTTGAAGCAATATGTGTCTTGAGTAACACTTTGAACTTAGATAAAAGCTCCTTAGGTGCTCCCAGAAGTTCCATTGCATGCCGAGAAGAGGTGTAAACTTGTGCTGCTTGGTCAATCGTCATTTGTAGTGTTTGATTCTCTGCATAATTTCTAAGGCGATTCTTGTATCCGGAATTGCCGGTTGCGGCACGGAACTTTGTGCGGAAGTTGAAGGATTTCTGCCCAATTGCGATCCGGAGGTATCTTAAGGCATCATTTGCTTGCCCAATTCGCAGGTCTAGCTCTATTGCTGCTAGCCCCTGCAATCTTGTTCTACACGCAACTCTTCCAAATGATGAAGGAAGTGGAATTGGCTGGCGTTCTGCTTGGCGGCCGTCTGAGAGCTCAAATACTACCTCATCCGTATCGTCCTGCCCATACGGATCCGGATCCCCATCCGCCGGCTCATCGGACCAGTCATCCGGCTCCGGCGAGGAAAGTAAATCTGGCTCGCTAGCGATGGAGACAAATGCTCGTGCTCGATCCTTGAAGTCGTCAATTAGCTCCTGTAATTTCTGACGTTTCTCCAGAATGCTCTTTGTTTGGTCCGCTGTTGGGTATCGTCCGGACTTCCGGACTTCTTTTCGAAGCTCAATCCTGCAAACAAACTTTAGAGAAATGCAATACATGACAGATGTCACGTACTGCTGTTCTGTAATCCGAATACCGGCCGTAATCCATGCAGTAGAACCTTTGGCGGTAGTTGTATTGGGCTCCATCTCTCTATACAGCCATATATTCGACATAACCGTTTTACCCGGCGCTGGCCGGACATACTAAGTCTGGATAATCGCTTGAATATTTCACAAAACTTACCTTCGTCTTCCTGAACATCAAAAATGTCCATGGCAGTTGGGTCCTCATTTCGTTTCGCCTGAGCTTCTGTCTCCTCTGCAGACCACTTTGCGGACTTCTCTTCTCCAACGGACACACAAAGGGAGCGGAACTGCTCTTCAGATTCAGCCGCTTGTTCAACCGCATTCTGCCATTTACGGAAGATAGCTTGCACTGCAATATCTCGAATATGAGTTAACATAGAAGCCACAAGGAGACGACAGCTCACCCATTCCAATAAGCTTTTTCCAGTTAGAGTCTGCCATATGGGCGTCGAGATACTCTTGACGGTGGAACCATGACATGGACCTTGCACTTGAGGCAGTATAGTTCAGCATACTCCACAACGTCTCAATTATTTCTCCATCAAGCATTCCGGCTCCTTTGATGAAAGTGGGAGCGTATCGGGCAAAGCATTCCTTAACATGGCCGTGAACATGAAAGAGTCCAATCCCTCGTTTGAAGTCGATGCCTTCTGGAAGTTGTAGATGTGATGGCATACCGAGAAGCCGCTTAAGAAAGTTGACCCAGAACTGGCACATTATGTCGTACAACATTAGAACAACAAGAAGATCCCGGATATAGAGTATCGCTTGAATAAACGCATAGTCCATATACCGCTGGCTATTAAAAACGATAAGTCAAATATACCATTCACTTATCATGAAAACGTACCCTTCACCTTTACGGAAATTGACCGTGGAGTGAGGATAAAAGCATCCATGACGTCCACAAGCAATAGCCCCAATCCCAGTCACATCAAGATGAGCATGCGACTTGTTCTGTTGTGTTACGGCTCGATGCTCATGACAGGATGGTTCCTGAAATGGTTCCGGTGATCAGGGATAGTAGGCAAAGAAACCATGAAGCTCTCACCAAGCTGACCGGATCTGACGTCACATCCAGGTAAATGTTGAACGGTGCACGGGTGACCATGTACCCGTGTCCATCACTGAGGGGAACATCATCAGAGTCATACTTCATTACAAGATGGTCTTGCTTGAAGTTCCCGTCTGCTAAAAGTGTCCGCATATACTTCGTTCTGTTCAGACAATGTCAGGAGACCCCTATGTGAGAGAATTAGGAGTCGCGCACTGATCCGGATCCTCCTTCCAGTCATCCGGAAGGTTTATTCCTGGCTGGGGACACGCCGGACAGAACAGTGCCAGCCCGCCGGGACCGATATTATCGGTAGATTGATATGCATAACCAGCCCGCTGCCTCGCCTTTACATTCCTCCACTCTCGTGCTATCCGTAAGAGCTCCCTATAACGACCTGGAACCATTGTTGGGAAGGCATTTGCAGTCAACCGTGTCAGTTTATCGTAATGCTTCGCTGCAGAGGCTTTTGTTTCCAGATTCTCGAGGTCGTAATCATCCAGGGCTTCAAAGGTGAACACTGTTCTTGTCTTCTTGCTTGAAGCCGGATAAAGTCCCATGTACAACATTTGATCAAATACTGGGATATCCATTCCTAGGTCACAACGGCACAGGACGAATACGAAGCTCATGAACACCGGATGCATGAACGGCAGTAATCAAGGGGCAGTGATGCACATCATATCGTCGATCCGGCTTCTTTCCACGAAGAGGAATTCCCCCAGTGGTGGGATCCCTCCAATCGTCCTCCTCGTCACTGTCCACGTCGAGAAATGGATCGATGGATGTGTCAGTATATTGAGAGCTATGGTACTGGGTACCCAATGTTGCGGTATTGATACCATCGGATGTACTACCGGATGGGAAACCCTGCAGCGAGCTATCTGGTAAGTTGATAGGAGCAAAATCCTGGTCGACATCCATTGCTTCCAAGTTGCCGAGATCATGCCCTCCGGATATGAAATGTTGACTGTAGTATGCAGGACAAAGTTGGCCGCAATGCCCCAAATTCAATGTCAGTCCGGCTTTCGACAGTGAGGAACGATGGAATGCATTTCCGTCCCACCGTGAGACAGAATGAAATGGAAGATTCTGATGGGACTTCCGGATGCATTCACTGCAGTACACTGGCTCTCCAAAACAAGAGTGACATCTCCATTGCATGGGATTTGACAGTGTGGCAGAGTGACAAGTTCCGCATACATGGAGGATAGGTGGAGCATCGCGTTCGGTAATTATCCTGAGTATCCGGTCTCGGCACGAAATGAACTCTCGAAGTAAGTCATTTTGATTCTACGTTCCCAGTAAGTCCGGATAGGAATTCTTAAACACAATCCATCCTTACGCTAGATCTTACTGGTAGTCGCCCCAGATCATGATGTTCAGGTTCCAACCACTCATCTTCAAAACCTTCCGGAAATGAAGCATCCGGACGTGGTGCGACGATGTTCTGAATTGTATTTCCCTCCTGCTGATCGTACACAAGAGGAATCTTTTGTAGTTTTCGTTTACGTTTATGTTTCGAACGTAGTGATGATTCAAGATACACGTCATTGAGGGCATCGTCCACATGCTGCTCTTTGGATCTCTTGCCTCCAGCCATTTTTAGATCAAGTAGACAGAATAGTTATGAGAACGTGAGACGAGGTACATCGGTTGAGAAGTTAGACTTCTATGAGCACTCCTTACTTCTACGCAAACCATGTCTCTTCACTCCAATGTAAGAATCGTACTCATGCTGGGTCATCCATCCGGCAGATGGAATACCCAACTCCTGCTGAATGTTCTGCCGCATATATAGTGCCAATGTGATCCGAGGTGAAACTCTCCGGACGCCATGCAGTAGGGCCCTTCCTCCAAACAGACAAATTGTTCCTGGCGGGTTGTCCACCCGAACTCCTAAATTAGCCAGGTAGAGAGGTGCATGCTTGTACGGTCCGAATGAGAGCAGAAAATCGAACCATTGCCATCCCTCATGAAGGTCACGATGATAAGGAGACTCCCGGTTGGTTATCACAGAAACGGCGGTAAATACCATTGGCCAACGTTGGAGGGCTTCGGTGCACTGGCCAGATTGGATGAGACGTTCCTTCATCTGCCTTGCCATATTGTATTGCTGGGGATGAGTGATGGCCAATATACCGGACATAACAGCGAATGGCTCACGGGCGAGTGAGAGGAAGTCATGCCCTTGAGACCGCTGCAGCAAAGGTGTTGTGCGGGCCGGACCCTGAAAATCATTAATGACAGCCACCATATCACTGCCGGCACCACAATTTACCTTATGCCCAGCCATGTACCATGCGGCAGACAGATTTACCACTCCGGTCGAGATATAGTCGTTATCAGCATCAAAGTAAATACTGTTATTTCGCCACGAGCCACCGTCCTCTGGGGTGTGAAACTTTTTGTCGAACCAAGGTTGAAGGATCCGTACTGCATCATGCAGCATGTTCTGATAGTTTGTGAGCATGATACGAACAAACAGAATGTCAGACACGTACCTGGTATGCTGGAGGAATGATGGATGGAAGGATCCAAGAGATGATTCTTCCGGATGGATCAGCAAATACCTGTGGCCGGTCAACCCGTACCGTAGGGTGATACTCGGGCGGCCATCGGTGAAGAATTTCTTTCTCTTTCTTGGGGTTACCTCCGCATCCAAGAGCACTGCTTTTGCAGTCTGCACAGTAATCCGCAAAGTCCCATGAAATGTATTCTAGTATCGAGATGTAAGTAGCATGAGGGACGCAATGACAATTGTAACATACCGATATTTGTAAATGCCACCACAAGCATCCGGACAGCATTTTGACACGTGTTCAGCAACGCCTCAGACCAGTCAGGTGGTGGAACCGGTGTTACAGGGGGATCAGGGTGCAACGTGGTAACTGCAAGGCAATGTTGGAATAGTTTACGCATGTAATTTGCGACATCAGAAGAAAATTGGTCCCCGCTGATCTCGGACTGAGAGTTAGGCATCCTGATCAAAGTGTAAGTGACGTCAAAGATGTGCTGAGATAGCTCGCTTCTGCTACATATAGTACCCTTGTTGGTTCTTCTTTGTATTTAATCAAATGCAATTTATATTGCCTGGGGATCTGGATCTAGTACCCGCAATCTCAGATTTGGTCGTTATGAAGTGAAGATCGATCGGGAGAATTCCGGTTTGCCTTTGCGAAATACCAAACAGAAAGGGAGGAGATGGCTGAACGCTCAACAAGTTGAACTCGAACAACGACGTGCTACACAATGGCTAAGACAAACTCCTCTACATACAACTTCAGTCCGGCGCAATGTGTCCATCTTGAGGCCATTTTGCAGGAATATATACAGTTCGTGAACAATGAGGATGTCGACGGATGCGATCAAGTGATTGCGGAAGTGACAGCAACTCTTTGCAGTGAAGCGGGGATTCAAGAGGATAAGAAAAAGGAGTCTGTAACAGCGGTGAGGCCACTTTGAATGTGTGAGGTGGGCATTGAAAGTTCTGACCGGATGACTTTCAGAGCGTCCGGCAATGGCTACATATCAAGTCAAGTCAAGTCAAGAAGTCCAGAGTCGTCAAGTTTTTTGAGTTAACAGGGGTTCAGTGTTTTCATGCCGACAAATGGGAGACGAAGATTAAACCTGTGGTGGTCACCAAGTTCCCTGGACCCAACCCTAACAAACACAAGAACTGGTTGAAGGAGGTCATACTGGCTAGAGATGCGTTGTGGGCCGGGTTGGAGGATGATGAGCGTACCGCATACGAGGTTCGAGCTGTAGAATTTAATGAGGGGGAGATTGCAAAGGATACGAAAGCTTTGTAAGATGTCTTCTTTGTTACCTAGAGCAGCATGCATGACCTGAGCAACGGTTGACATTGTAATAGGTATGGTGATAAACACTTCGAGGAGGAGTTGCAGAAAGTCCTAAATCACTTTGGTAAACTCTTCGATGCGCGTATTATTGCTGTAACGGTCCGTACCGGTACTAAGGGCATAATGTCCTCCATGTTAGTGCTTTCTATGCAATGCAGACAGGTATTGACGTCACCGGATTGATACAGATTAGAACCGAAGGGTGCATCTCGATTCTTGAAGACGTTACCGGATGGAAAGATGTACAACTGGACACCTGCGGACTACGTAGCAAAAATGAAAGCCGAGTTACGAGCTGCTGGCGACGACAGTTCATCGGATGAGGAAACTCTTCGATTGAGATTCGGTCCGGACAAACGTCCAATTCTTCCAAGAGGTCCCTATGATCGGCAAGGAGACCTCCTCCGTGACATACTCGCTGAGTATGTTAGATGGTATTACAGTAAGTAAATACATACCACGATGTGTTGTTCATTTATAGACTGTTTCTTAGACAAGATACGGCTCAATCATAAGAAGAATGTTGGCCCACCTTGGAAGAGTATGACGGCACATTGGACTGAATACATTGATCCCAAATACTTTCCTCCACAGGCCGGATTGGAGGAGTATGTCGATTTGGAAACCTATCGACTTGTAAAGATCTTCCGGATGCCCCTTGCACTCGTGGTGTCGTGGGCAAACCTTATAGTGGACAGGCAGGATGCAAAGGCGCGTGGGGAGCTGGGTCCGGATGAGGAAGTGTTTGCCTGGAAGGTGTATCTATCCGACAGCAGCCGATGGATTGAAGCCGGTAAGGCGGATACAGAGAGAGAGGCTACCAAGAAGCGGAGGAAGAGGACAAATGGAGCCAAGACGAACAAGAAACAATGTACGGATGGCGATGGGTCTGAGGAAGAGGTTGATTTAGGACTGACACTTCCGGATGCTCCCACTGACATGGGCCCATCCAGAAGCCGGGTACCGGCGGCCGGACCATCATCCGATCAGCAGCCGGAAGCTCGTAAGCAAAAAGGAAGGGTTATGAAGGGATCTCCGGCATCCATATCTGAGGACTGGCATCAACAGGTACAATATCTGGTAGAGCTATGTGACGATGTCAACTACCAAAACGTGGTTCGGTGGTTAGGTACTTCACAGGTATTTCTCATTTATGATTTGTAAACACAAGCAATGTGCTGATAAGCATTGGGCGCATAGGCTCAGTCTGACTTGGTCGACGAGGTTATTCCCCGTGGTGCTCCTCATTACGGTGCACTCGGATGGGATAATCCACTTGCGTACCTCCCGGAAGTGGTCCATATATCTACGAACGCGAGGACCATGATTAACGCATTTTTAACTCTGTGGGAGAAGAACTATCAGATGTTATGGAATGTGAAGGGAAGTGTTGAGGAGCTCGCTCTAATTGGAGGGCAATTGATTCGAGACATTCGTATCGCCCAATTCGCGCAAACAGATGCAGAGGATCCGTGGCCCACACATCTTCCCTATTATCTTTTGGATAGCTCTTTCAACGTCGCGACGGAGAACCGGATCTCTGAGATATGCAAAAACATCTGGGACTCTATGTTTTACGCAGCCCAGATTCAACTTGCTCAAGGGTTCGACTGGTCAATGGATCCGATAGGGCAACATGCATCTGGATCTCAAGCAAACCATCCAGGCACCTCATTTGCAGAATATGCTCAGCCCGGAAATGGTCTCTGCGGTCCGGATGAGGTTTCTACTCGTCCGAACCCATCCAGATCAATGGAAGTATCTGATTTACCCTCTGTCTCGCCTCCGGTAGAATCATACACAATCAACAACGCTTTCACGCAGGGCACTCCCGCTGGAACGGAAGCTGCACGTGGTAAGACACCCATACCTCCCACGGATTCAACACCACCCCCGAAAAATGCATTACGAGTGCCAAAGGCGCGACAACCACCCAGGAAGCCCAAGGCACAGGCCTCCGGAGTGAGAAGTAAGGTAACAGGCCAATCCAACCCATCCGGTACGTAATGGACGCCTAATTCTCATCCTCACCCTGATGATAACATTGCAAACGTCTACCTGTTACCAGCCCAGTCCACTCCCATTGTACCTCCGGACGTTCTACAGGACGTTGTGCCTACAAACGCAGGTTTAAATCGCCAGCCGGATGTAGTACAGCAGCCGGACTCTACTCCTGCTTCCGCTGAGACCCAGCCGAGACAACTAAGGACGAAGAAAAAGGTCACTTGGCGAAAGGATGGAACCCAGGTAGTGGAGGATGGAGAGCCCGCTAGTCTTGAGAAGCCCAACAACGTCAAGAGCAAGACCGCAAAGGTCAAGAAAACATCCTCTCGGAAGTAATCCAGTGTTTCGCTTCCATTGAAAGGTTGCCGGTTTCCTTCTTATACGAAGTTCACATTGAGATTATCTCTTACTCTTTCAAAATTCCAATGTGTATACAAATTATCATTAGAAATGCACCTCAGTAATAGTCCATGTAAGTAGAGATTAGCTCAAAGCACATGAGTTGCTGGTCCAAGATCACTTCAATCCTGCGTCATGTCTTCTCCAACATCTTCATTAACGAGGTCGTGATCACCATCCACGTCACCGTCCGCATCATTCTCTGTGTCAACATCAATTCCATCATCCGGCATAGACACATCCGGATTTGGACCTTGGTGGTGATCCGCTGCATGAAGTGGTGCCGGACCTTCTCGATCGTTAGTGACTGGGGTCGCCGATAACGTAGCCGTCTCGTTTGCAGAGGGATCTGTATCTATTTTTAAGGTAAGCGTAACATCAAGAGTCAAGATAATGTCACTTGCGTGCTGGTTCATCAGACATGTGGTGCGAGTCAGGCTGAACATCACCACATGGAACGGTGCTCTCTGCAGGGGGCATCTCAATATCACCGGATGCATTTGAGCCGTCCGGATTTGTGGGAGCGGATGGGTCAGGGTCTTCAGCTGCAGCCGGAGCATTTTCTGCGGAGAGTGTGTTTGACTGATCCGGCCGTGTTGTAGGTGAGGGAGGGACGGTATCAGTTGGTGGCCTGTTGGTATCAGTCACTGGATCCACCACATCTGTATCTGTTGTTACCTCGGCTGTAACCTCCGTTGAGGCTTCCGGATGTGTTGAATCCTGGATCTCGTTTCCTTGATGAGTGTCCACTGAGTCTAAGTCCGCCGGATACGTTATTCCCACCGGACCAGTGTCCGGTGTCTCCTGCTCGTCCGTCCTCATCTCCTGCTCGTCCGTCCTCATCTCCTGCTCGTCCGTCCTCATCTCCTGCCCGTCCGTCCTCATCTCCTGCTCGTCCGTTCTCATCTCCCCCTTGACCGCATTTCCTAAGAGCTCCTTTAGCATCTCCTGGGTCTCCATTTGATGTTTCGTGAGGAGTGTTTCCATCCGCTGCTCGAGACGGATGGTCAAGGAGTTCACCTTGTCTTCAATCTTCGAATCGAGGTGGCTCTCGATTCCTTGCATGTATCCACTCAACCTCTGGTCAAGCTCATGGTGGAGGGATGTGGCAAACTCCTGGCAGTGCGATGTCAGCTGAGGATTCATGCTATCCATTGCAGCCGTGATGGTGTCGGCCAATCCGGTTCGAATCGTTTCTTCAGCCTCGAGCCATGTTTCTCGGAAGGCATCCTTCTGAGCTTCAAATCCGGCAGAAACGAAGTCTGGAGTGACATATGGAGTGTTTCGTACAGCTCCTTCATCACCCGGACCTCTATCGGGGACGCCTACTGGTACTGACTGTAGCTGTACCCCTCCATCCAGCTGAACCATTGCCACGAGGAATTTCTCTCTTGAGAGGGCACGCTTTCCTTCGATTTCGGTTAAGGTTTCTATAGTTCATCAGAGCTGCAGTTTGCTTTGATTTCGTATGCATTTACTAACCTTCATCCTCGTCGGTATGCGTAGGGACCCTCTTCATGACCGGAGGTGGACGCTTCCCAACGTATGCGCTTCTCGATACTTCCGGCATTGTAGAGCTATCTTCATTGTTGTCCTCCTTTGGACGGACTTTTACGGACTTGGAGCGTACCGCTGTAGCTCGCTTCTGAGATGGTCCTGCGGCCGTCTTCGATGACGATGGTTTTGCCTCAGACTTAGAAGGTGCTCGGGATGCGGCTCTCACTTTCGATGCTGCCCGCGGTTTGGGCCTCGGTCTGGATGGTGTTGGTGCCTGATTATCTACCTTCGAGGACACCGTAACCGAGCCGGATGTCTTCGTCTTTGCTGGAGGCACCTCGGACCCTCTTGACGATGCACGAGTGTTACGTCCCCGCTGCTGAGGTGACTTTGTGCGTGTTTTCAAAGACGTTACTCGAGACTGAGCCCTTCCTCGCTCAAGGACCTCGTCGGTGGCCCATGAGCGTGTCAGGGTGCCAAGGGTGGCTCGCCGGATAATGTCTTCATACCGGGATTCGGCATCCTTTGGAACCATCGGCCACAATGGTGAGTTGGTCCTCCTGTTTTCCAGCTCCTTCGAGAGTCTCCTGGGAAGAGCGTAATAGACGTCTGCCTTGAGGGCCTTTTTCTCTGAGGCCATCTCCTTCACTTGATTCGTGGTGTAGGGCGCCATAACAGTGGTGACTTTCTCCGTAGGAAATTCGGGGAGATCGACGTGGGTGTATTCGGGTGGAAGATATTGTGGGCCCGCTTCGGTGTCCAAGGCAAGCACATTGAGCACATGGAACACCAAGGTAAGGTACCAAGGCCAGTGCTGTGGACCCTTCATGTTTTTGAGCTCCCCTTTTGCGCTCTGTTCGCCTTTGGGGACCAGAGAGCATCCGTTAGAGCTAACTTTGCACCTCCAACACCCATAAAAACTCTTAAGGGCTACAAAGCAATCGTGACCTCCATTAGCGCATGACTTGCATGGTACAGGCTAGAGATATCTGTTGTAAATGGCTGCATCCCTATTAACTGACGAAATACAACTTACCGAGAGCTGCTCTTCTAGTGCAGCCGGAAACATTACGTCTTGGTCCATAAATGCGGTGAGATCTATGTCGTCTGCAATACGGCTCAGTTGTGTCGTATATATAGAAAGGAAGTACCTACCCGTGACCGAGTCCATATTTTGAGACTCAGTCTCCGACTCAACAGCTACATCTGCAGGTGCGTCCATGGAAGAATCGTCATCAACCGGATCCCTGGCACGGCCTTTGCCCTTCCGATCGACCTGGGGTTCAGCCGGACTAGTGAGTACCTCCCTGCCCGAAACGTCAGTCATCTCGACATCATCACCATCTTCAACTGCTGCGCGGATACGTTTCAGAGGAGGCTCCGTAGACTCGAGCTGTTCAGACACTTCCAGCTGCGGTGTGGTAGTGATGGATCCGGAGCTGGATCCGGCGGACGATAACTCATCGTCGATAGCTGCTCGAGGTCGTTTTTCCCCTGGGTAATTGTATATTAGTGCTTGGAATGTCTTCAGAATAATGAGTACTTACGGCTGGTTGTAGCTGGTGAGAGCGCCTGATACCGTACGCCAAAGATACCTGAGAAGTCCATGAAGCGGAGATGAGTCTTGAATAGTGCAGATGTCAAACACAAATGCATGGGTGACTCTTTGCGTTTGGCACGCCAGCCATTCATTGCCTCAACTAAAATGGAATGAGTATTACATAGATGATCAAACATCTGTGACATACCGCGTTCACACCAAATCGGTCTCAAGTCGAGTGCTCCCGGCCACTCAAGATCATCAGCAATGGCTGGTACGCCATGGAAAATACTGTTTTCCTTGCTCCAGTAGAACATACGGAGGAAGTCATGCTTCAGGTAGGTACCGGGTCCTCCTTGAGGCTTCCGAATGCTGGAGAAACTCGATAGGAGATATGGGACCGCTCCCTTACTACCAAGTAGTCTCGTCTGCGTAGACATCCATACACTTTTCTACAACAGCCATCAGAATTTATGACATAGATACTAAAAGAATATATCCGAAACTCACCATGTATTCATAGAGCCCATTGAAATAGTACCTTGCCTCGCTATTCGACATTTCTTCCGGGGCAACAAGGACCGCCTCACGAAGTACGAAAGCTGCAATCCACAACTTGACTTCATCCGGAGAGCTGGCAACGCGGCCTTTACCGGTAGCACCTTGAGTGAGCGGCACATTTTTCTCAGTTTGCAAAGTAAGAGACATGTTGGCTTAGAAAGATTCGTTGGCTGTAAAGTGTGGTGAAGTTACGGTTGTTAGTGGTTAGGTAGATAAAGTTTCTATATGTCTGATCGATCAATGATGAACACCACATGGTCCGGAAGATTATAAGATCACCGGACCGTGTTAATTCAAATTAGGTGCTTCTGATTGGATTCAACATCAACACTCGTTGTGTTACCTCCTCGCTACTCAAATACATCCGTCCGCTATGTCTAAATATCCAAAGAAGGCACGTGTTTTTCACTATATATCACCTTTCAATTTGCTTAAATGGTTATTGTATTCATATTCACAGTCAGTGCACTTTGCTTCGTCGCCAACGGTAAGCTCGAACTATCGTTTTCCTTGCAATATCCACTTATCATTCAAAAGCAATTCCAATCGGCGACTAGTAGTTCCCACCAGTGTACGTTTGTATTTTTGCTCAACTGAAAATATCAGATCCTACATTAGCCCAATCTATCTCAGCTTCACAGGAATCCGCATCAATACAGATGCTACAGGAGCCTTCCACTGCCGATCATTCTACCTTTCCTGATCTCAGCGATTTGAGATTGGCGTCTCCTATTTCAAACAGTCCACCTGATATAGAGATGGATTTACAAACACCCTCCCCAATTCCAGCTTTCACATCCGGCTCATCGAGACCTGATATCTTCGATCAGGCATCGCCTTCACCCATCCATGATGCTCTGCCGCTTCCGGACGCTGCTGCAATGCGGTCCCCTTCCCCAATCACAGGCTTCGCATCCGGCTCTTCCGTATTCGATATGTTGGATCAAGAGTCACCTTCTCCCATTCAGGAGTGCCTGCCGCTCCTGGGGTTGAGTAGTCTACAATCACCCTCCCCGATCGCAAGTTCTACATCTGGTCCTTCCATTACTGATATGTTTGGTCAGGCATCGCCTTCACCCATCCGTGATGCTCTGCCGCTTCCGGATGCCGCTGCAATGCGGTCCCCTTCCCCAATCGCGGGCTTCGCATCCGGCTCTTCCGTATTCGATATGTTGGATCAAGAGTCACCTTCTCCCATTCAGGAGTGCCTGCCGCTCCTGGGGTTGAGCAGTCTACGGCCAGCCTCCCTGATTGCAAGTTCTACATCCGGCACATACATACCTGACATCTTCGGTCAGGTATCGCCTTCACCCATCCATGATGCTCTGTCGCTTCCGGACACTACTGCAATGCGGTCCCCTTCCCCAATCGCGGGGTCCGCAGCCGGCCCTTCTGTATTCAATATGTTGGATCAAGAATCCCCCTCCCCCATTCTTGACTGTCTGCCTATTCCAGATGTAGTTTCACTACAGTCACCCTCATCGATCGCAATCCTTACATCCGGACGTCCCGCACGTTCTGAATCCCCTTACCTAGTGGTGGATCCGGTAGAGCCAATGCTTCTTACGGACATCAACGAAATCCGCTCTCCTTCCCCAATTGCTTCCCCCACTAGTTCTACAGACTCTGATGAGATTATTTTTCTTGGGAACAATGTTCCGGTCACACAAGTCGATTGGGAACGACGGATATATTACACGGGCCGGACAACATTGCTGATAGATGAAGGTACATTATTCTTCTGGTCGATTTTCAAGAAGCATTGGTTCGCTCCAAACCAACTCCTTCGCTGGAGAAAATGGGCACAGGACCATAGAATGACCATCAAGCTTGCGGAAGACTTGCTTGATTTTCCTCAAAGATATCCGGAACTGTTCAAGTCACACATGGTACATCTTATTTATCTTATCCGTAACAATATCTCACTTCTCTGCTCTTGCAGAGGCCATTATGCGGATTACCTAAAGATGATGAGGGACGATATATCTTGCCACTGGTGGAGGACATAAAGCCTAATCTGCGATTTACGACTGAGGTGGCCTTCGAATCCGGACCACTAGGTACGCTGGAACCTTATGTTCCGGACGGTGGTGCTGTTTCCACCATACAATCCGAGGCCGACCCCGTAGACTCTTTGACAATCAAGGTAAATCATTATAATATTGTTTTTTCTTGTACTTAAAATGTGTAAATTAGATGGAGTACACCGGCCTTTATTCTGCGGAGGTGAAACGTGCATTCGTTCGCCAATATCACAACTTGCGTGTAAGCAAATTCATCATATTTCTAATGCCCGGAAACTCATCCTTTGCAGTTGCCACTAGGCGAGGAGTTTGTAAATGAGTGGCAACGTCACCTTCGCGGTGCTGCGGGTATCCCTGAACTGCGTATGTTGGAGACCAGATGCATCACACCTGCAATAGTGGTTTCAAACTTTGAAACACCATATCCGGACGTTCCGCCCCATCCATCCACCAACCTTTCACATAAAGACTCGGAGCTTGATGATAACAGAAATCTCATCAAGACCATGAGAGAGCTGAGCTCAGCTATCAGTGATCTGCGTAGTTGTACTTCAGAGGTTTTTGGTACCGCACGCTATGACAGGATAATGAGACAAGGAAGAAATTGAGAATCGAGTATATTGGGATTCGGAGCAACTAAAAATAAAATAGATATTTGCTCTTCACTGCTACTTGAGTCAGACACTGTTAAATCAACTCACTAAGCTAGAGTGCAGATAATCAAAACTGACTTGTATGATCTGAGGAGAGTATACATCCTTTCCAGTCAGCCGGACTGTCTCACTTCAACCGGAAACACAGGGTGTTGGAAGGACGCTTCACTATGAGTTGGCCAGACTGCCTCACTTCATCCGAACGTAGTGTACCGTAAAGACACTTCATTCTCAGTTGGCCCAACTGTATCTGCCCATTCGAAGATTACAACGCAACCCCACTCTCAGTCGGCCCAACTGTATCATGACATGTGAGGATCACAGGGGATATGGGTAGGCCCCTACCCATCCGGATGCAATGAAGCGATCTCATTTCCAGTTCGCCCGACTGTATCACAGTATACGACTTGTTTTTATTATCGAAGCTGGTATTAGGGTTGGCCCAATTGAGCCACGACCTACGGTATACAACAGGCTGTCTAGTCAGACCTACTCATGCGTGTCATATGTAACTATGTACATTGCCAATTGGCCCCAACCCACTCATGGTACCCCAGCATAATACGCCCAACTGGTATCATGGTATACGGAGGTAAAGGACTGAAAGGTGTGTTTTCTATTCATTTTCCTTGCCCGGTCCCGGTCATGGCTTCAAATTGAAACGGGCGTTCCTTTTCAGCGCTACTATCGTACCCTAGTTCGTCATAAATTAAGCTTTTAAGTTCCTGACGCTTCCCATCGTCTCGACTCTCGCATCCGCATCAGCCCACAATAGTCATGGCTACTCGAGTTATTGCAGACTTCTTACCCGTTCGACCTGGTATCACTCTCCTAAATCATCGATTTAGGATAATTCGCAAGTTAGGTGGAGGTGTCTTCTCCGATACATGGCTAGTGGAAGATGAGAAACGCACCGACGGGTATTTTAGCTTCGCTCTCTACCTGATGACCTCTTCTGACTCCAACGTATACGTATGTAACTAGCGATAGCAGGTATCTGGCGGCTAAGATCCTAAATAGAGACGGGACTCGACGGCACGACAACGGAGAAATGCAAGAGCTTGCTTTTATGAAGAAGATCGCAGACTGTGAAGACATCGATGCCCTCCCTATTCTTCGCCATGACTTTGTAGTGACTGGACCTCGCGGAAAGCATTTATGCCTTGTTATGGATACCTTGGGTTCGGACGTGGGATCTCTTAGACGTCAATCGCCTAGCAAATCCCTACCCTTGTATTTCGTTAAAAACATTATTCTGCTCGTTCTTGAAGGATTGGAGCAGCTGCATAGCTTGGGAATTATACATACCGGTGCATGGAGGCTATTCTTTCAAATCACATAGGATTACTCAACTAACACACGTTTTCTTAGATATAAAACCCGACAATATTCTGTTCGATGATATCACTGACGAGCAAATCGAACAAGAGCTTTCTAGGCAATCTTTAATTACAGACGGTGAACACGAACTGGATGGGGAAACATATCCAATCTGTGTCTCCCAGCCAATTCCTCACAAATTTTCTTGGAATACTAGTCGACATGATGCTGAGCTACTTAATGTAGGGCTTGTTGACCTAGGACAAGGTAATATCCTCTTGGATTATATTTATTTTCCGTATCTAATCGCTTTCCATCTGAATCGTAGCACAATGGGTCGGAAAGCAACCTACCGTCGATGAAATTAGCGCTCCGTCTCTACGTGCTCCTGAGATTATTTTACAGTCAAGCTTTGGCCCCAAGCTTGACATATGGAGTATTGGGTGTGTCATGAGTATCATTTATCTCATTTTTTTCTCCTTAACCTAATACCACCTGAATTATAAGACATTTGAGCTCATCACTGGACGCTGGTTGTTCGACCCAGAAGATGGTGGGGATGATTGGTCTGTCGAAGACGATCATCTTGCGAAGATGATGGAGCTTACTGGTGAACAATTCACACCAGAAATCTTACAGCACGCCTATAAACGCGACCAGTATTTCAACAAGAATGGTAAGATTTTTCCTAGTACCGCCATTGTTTCCACCAACCGGTACTCGCTAGGGACATTGCGTCGAATCGGCGACATTTTCCCTGGAAGTCTAGTGTCAGCACTTGAGAACTATAAAATTCTAGACAAGGACGATTTACAACCAACGGCAGATTTTATCGCTTCCTGCCTACGTCTAGACCCCCTGAAACGACCTTCAGCTAAGGAGCTACAACTCGCGCCTTGGCTGAAGGATGCATTCACCTGCTGATGTGATTCCGTCCACTGCCGCTTAGCTATCAGAGAAGAACACTTTGACTCAAGTCTTGTTCGATGATGAACTACGTGTATTCGATTCTTTTATTGCCTCTACGATGACAAACTTACCTTGACTGGCAACCCCAAACTGTAATTATAGATTAGATCTCAGATTTAAGGGGATATATTTTGATGTAACCATAGCTATTCAAGGTAACATAACAGAAAGTTGCCCCGGCATTGCAGGCTCTGATCTGACATATTTGAGATAAAAGCCTTTCAAACATATATATAATAAGTGCCTGGAGGAATGATGTGAGACCATTACAATTAGGTCCGAATGAGATCTCCTACTACGGACGACAAGCTTTCTACAATATCATGTCCAATACGATCGTCCTCGTTAGAGATCAGACTCTCATCAATGATGAGAGTATTGAGTTGCCGGCGACTACTGAGCCGCAAAGAGAGGGATTGCTGAAGGCGACCAAGCATAAAATCCCGATGAGGGACAACACCGCTGAAAGTAATGCAAAGTTCCTGGAGTCGGTGTAGACACATGACCCCTCTTTCGTCCATAGTCATGAGAATAGAAACCATTGTAAAAATATCTGGGCCGTTTATCGCTGCCGGGTTCGTAGGAAACACGATGAATTTTAGGGATACGATATTCTTCAAGCATGAAAATATCGCATGCCAAACTGGAGTGTAGTTTACAGCTCTGACTGCGAAGTCCCTGAGGATAAGTCGCCGCGTGTTCACAAGGACCGGTCGGAGACCATGCATCAGAACAGAATGTGTCTCGAAAAAGGCGGTTGTGGAGGTCGATGTGAAGCTAGCGAGGAATCGCAAGGTTGGAGTATCCCTATCCGGAACCCTGCCCTCGTCCCACGCGTGGATGTTCACGTTCCACCTGTTATTGCTCCGCACTAAAAACATCGTACAAGTGCACAATTCTGATTTTGGGTGGTCCGGAGAGTCGCGTCGTAATAGTTCCACTAAGGAGATGGGAAGCAAGACCAAGTGACCGTGATTATGACCGGCTCCGGCCGAGATATCAACCATCGTAGCACGGAAGGGGAGTCTCAACACATTCTTGACACCTGTAGCCACTCCCGAGAGTCGAAGAGTAGTCAGGTGTGGAAGAGGAGGGCAAGAAACAGGGGTCGAGGTTGGCAAGGAATAGTCAAACTCTCTGAGCATCTGAAAATCCAAGGTCTTCAGGGACGTCAGGGTCGCAAGCAGTTTGCCCAACTCATTCAGCGAGGCGTTACATTGCCGCTCAACGGTGTGGTCAAGTCGTAGTTCTGTCAGGGTGGTCGCAAGGGGGAGCTTCAGCCATTCGGCACCTAGAGTTTTAGTAGCACTAGAAAACCTGAGCAGGTTTGGCATGCTTGCGATCACAGAGTGTACCTTTGATGCCTCAAAGGGTCCATTAGTCATCCAGATGAAAGAAACCATCCGAGGACAGTGAGGCCAGATATCGGGTGCCTCGACGTCCATTTTAAGATGTCGAGTGCGCGGGAGCAAGTGATCGACTGCTTCCCAGCATGGGCGAAGACCAGGGTGGTCGGATTTGGTACACGCGATGTGAAGTTTGAGCTCACTGGCGGCAGAGAGACGGACGATTTCGGTAAGATGACAAGGTTCTCGAGTTGGTATTCGTATGCAAGAGAACAGACGCGGATGGGCGACCATCACATCTCTCCAATAACGACAAACATGCGCGACACGCAGCCACCCGTAGTGATTGGTGGGAGTCGAGTTATCATTGGCATACATGATAGTCAACTGCAGGAACACTTCGGCTAGAAGTTCTGGCAACAAGATCGAGTTGATTCTGGGAGCGAACGCGTTACGACGCGCTTGAATGGCGGCAATGATACAGTTGTGCTTAACCACACGAGCCTGAAGTTCCTTCACGATTACCCTTTGCTCGTCGAGGAGGCGGTTTACCTGGTCCTCGGTGTTAATGGCGGATAGAACGAGACGAGACATCTCGTCAAGCTCATTCTCAAGCTCGCCACTGTATATGCGATAGTATTAGTATAGCAGCACACTTGAAACCTGAAATTACATACATGCGTGGAATTCCATTCATGGTAGTGTTCAAGATGTTGTTGGCCGAGCGATCATCAAAGTCCAACTGCTTAGTCAGAATGCCTAACCAAATACTAAATCGGGACATTCAACAAGGACGAAAATGCATTCCGAAATCAAATACGTGACAAGGTCGTAAAAACGTGTGATTCATTGCGCTCAGCGCTCCAGATACCAGGCCGAGTTGGAGGAATTCAGAGGCAGAGGAGTGGTCATTGCAGGAGCGTACTAACAACGACGTATAGAGGGTATGAGTAATGAACCTATGTAAGAGACAACACGAGACGAAAAGGATAGACGAAGAGAGAGAAAGTGGACTCGATAGTCCTGTCCTGCCCCTCTCACACTTCCATCTCCGATCCAGGGGCTAAGATAGAAGGGCAAGAACGGACGAAACACATCATGACGGGAGTTCAAATATGGATGAAGATATATGTGTGTAGGCAGTGTAAAAGCACGTAGCCAAATTAGAGAACGATGCAATGGTGCTTCTTGCTGCTCTTGGGTCGGCTCAATAGTGCTGCACGGGTAGCATACTGGAACACTTCACGGACACCTTCGCCCGTCTTGGCAGAGCACTCGAGATAGTGCTTGGCAGCGATCTTGTGTGCCACAGCCATACCCTAGACACAATCAGAATGCGGTCAGATAACTCTACGCTCTGCAAAAGTAACTCTGCAATGTAAACGTACCTCTTCGGGGGTGACCGGTCGCTGGTTTGTCTTGCGGAGTTCCTCAATCACACGGGGGTCGCGTCTAAGATCCTTCTTGCATCCAACCAAGATGATGGGGAGACCAGCACAGAAGTGCATGACCTCGGAAATCCACTATAAATATAGAAAGCATCCGAGTGTCAGTGTTCTATTACGGTTGCCGAGCCTATATCGATGATAAAAATCTGTCATTTGTGAGGAGACCGTTCGTGATCCTGACTGGGGTCGTGTCTAGTCATCCCGACCCAAGAGGGTATCTGGGCGAACGGCCTACCCTCTTATTATCGGGCGTATGTAGTCCCGTTATGAAGAGTACACCACAGGCGCTTGGGGACACGCGGAAATGTGGAAGCGAGATACAGAGTGGTATGGTTGTAGAGGGGTACAAGGGCAGGAAATTTGACAATAAATAGACGTACCTTCTCCTGGACGTTATCCAACGAGTCGGGAGAGTCTACGGCGAAACAGATGAGGATGACGTGGGAGTCGGGATAGGAGAGAGGACGAAGACGATCGTAATCTTCCTGTCCGGCCGTATCCCATAGCGCAAGCTCGACGTGCTTGCCGTCAACCTCGACATCGGCTACGTAGTTCTCGAAGACGGTAGGGACGTAGACCTATAAATGCAGCAAAGGGCGGTTAGACGCCAACGTTTCATGCATACATTTCTTGGAGTGTTTGAAAGCGATTTACGCACCTCAGGGAACGTTCCTTTCGAGAACACGATCAACAAACAAGTCTATCAGAGAGAGAAAGAAGGGTGTGAGCAAAGCTGTTTAAGATACACCGCATGGTTGATATGTGGCCTGACCTTTCCACAAGCACCATCACCGACGATTACGAGCTTTCTGCGGATTTCAGACATGAGAAATTAAGAGTCGTAGACTTGGAGAATAGAGTGGATTGTCTGTACGGAAGAGGTGGATGGGAGGTGAGATGGTGGTGAGCGACGACGACGGGCTCAACAGGCGATGATACCAGGGCGGGCTCCCAAGCTGACTTTGAATTTCTGCGAACGCCTGTGCCACAGCCTTCCCCAAATGCACCAGATCCTGGCCCGTGCGTGAGACACCTTTCCCTTTCGGGCATATTCGCATTCCATATTCGAACATTAAATCTACCTGAGTAGTACCTCAATCCAGTGTTATCCTTCGAGCACAGACATATTCTCCCTCCCGTCCCCAGCTCCCCATCTCGCAAATTTGCACCTCCTCGACTTCCCAGTCTCCAAAATCTACATGCAACGGCGTCCTTCCCCTATTCCTGCCATGCCCTGCCGACGGAGTTCCCCTCTCACCATTCATCACGGACTTGTCTCCCTCCGGAGCCTTCTCAATCGCTTGGAGCGCGGCAGAGTTGATCATCGCCGCATATGAAAACGGCTTACGCCCTCTTGGTTGCCTATAGGTCGTGTTCAAAACCGTGCAATGAAGCTAATATCAGACCCAAATGTCAACTAGACCCGTCATAATATCCATCGATTGACAACTGACTTTCAGCGGTCGGTTTTCATCCACCACCAGTCCCGCTCTCTGAAACTCCTTGTGAACAAAATCTGTGTTCAGCGGCAATGAGTATATTTCCTGCGAAGTTATTATATGGACGAGTAAACTTGCTCGAGACATCTCTCAATCGCTTCGCATCCTCTTCCTCTTGTGCAGGACCTGTCCATAGAATATGGGCTTTCTCTAGATCACCTCGCTCAGGCTTCATGATATCTATCCGCTTGAGCCCGATTCGCAGTTTCTCTCCAGCAAGCATCTTCATCACCTGTGGTTTCAATTCGTTCAAAAGCTGGGCGGCAGTGTCTAGCGTTTTTGGTCGCGTGCCATGGCTGGCAGTACCGTCTAGATCCAAGGACATCACACCGAGCGTGAGATGTAATCTTCGAGGGTTAATAACAATTGTTTCATCCAGTCCCGGTATAGCAGGATCAGTTCTCAACAGCGCATCTGTGAATGCTGAGATGCGCCTTCGCAAACCTGCATGATGGCCCTGAAAATCAACATGAGCGGGGATAAGCAAATCCACGAGAGGAATGATTCTGACAATTGGAAGTGCCAGAACTAATCACAAACAAGCCAAGCAATTGGATTAGGTTTAATCATAACTACCATCCTGTATGTAAAGGCACTAACAATGTGTCAAACGAGGCTTAGGTTGCCTCATCGTAGCCGTACCAGTGTGGGATGGAGGCTGTACCTCTGGGTTGGGAGTAAGATGGTGAGCAGGACCAGGGAAGTGTGGTTCTTCACCACGGCCCCGTCCTCGTCCTCGCCCACGATCACCACCTCGTCCCCGGCCTCGACCTCTACCACCGCGTCCATTGCCTCGGGTCTGAGACCCCGCCACAGCCTCTGTGGAAGAGGTTCTAGTTCGCGTCCTGACGGTAGTCGTAGACATCGCAATAGCAGATGATGGCAGAAAGATACTCAAACCTTTGGTTGCTATTGATTGAGAGTTACGCTTGAATCCAAACCCAATCGCGAAAGACATCAACTCCAAGAGGAAATGGAAAGAAAGAAATTGGGAAGGGGTAAGCTCGGCAAAGTGTTCGGCAAGGTGGTGATATAATTTCGCGGAGTTTGAAATATCAATTTCTTGTTTGTACCAATTCGGTTGCCAAGTCAAGAGACGTCAACAAATTCCATTCCAACAATAAAAGGCTAATACAAATATGTTTCAAGCCAAGAGTATTGTTCCCGAGGAGTGTGAGAATACAAGTACAAACAAGCTACCACCAGAGTCCCGAAAGAAGAAAAGATCAATTCAAGTTTCAAGTTGTAAACACCGCAGTGAAGTATGCAGTAACCCGATGGGATGAGGATTAGTGAGCGTTTCCTCCATGAGCATCACCGCTGACGGAGGTACCACCATTTCCAGCTTGATCTACGAGATGAGTCCATCAACAAGAGCCAACAGAAACGAAAGTTAGGATTGAACTTACTCGCACCAGGACCGTTAGTGATGACATATCCACCATTGTACACGGATCCTCCGTTAGCGTTTCCAGAGTTGCCAGAGACTGCATTACCTCCACCTCCGAAACCGCTACCAGCATAAGCGTTTCCAGACTTGGTGTAACCGCCGTTACCAGCTTGGTCTAGAAAGGGGGTAATTGGGAAGTCAATCGATGTTTGGTCGTACAGCCTGAGGATAGGAGAAAACTTACTTGCACCCCAACCGTTCCAGATATAACCACCTTCGTTCACGACGTCTCCGCCGTTCACGTTCCCACTGTTTCCGGTCTGAGCATTGCCTCCCGTAGCGAACCCAGGGAAGGAGGGGAATCCGCGTTTAGCATTACCACCGTAAGCATTACCGCTGATAGAGGTTCCACCGTTGCCCGCTTTGTCTATGAACGATGATGAGCAAACGAGTTAACACGAATCTGATACAATCGCTTACTAGCACCGGGTCCGTTTACGATAGTGCCTCCGGAGTTGTAGACAGAACCACCGTTAGCGTTGCCAGAGTTGCCAGAGACGGCGTTTCCTCCGCCTCCGAAGCCACTTCCTGCATAAGCGTTCCCAGACTTGGTGTATCCACCGTTTCCAGCTTGGTCTATAAAACATATTCATGTCAGTCAAAGCAATTGATAAGCTCATAATCGAGATTGCTGACTTACTAGCGCCCCAGCCGTTCCAGACATAACCACCGTAGTTAACAACGTCACCACCATTAACATTGCCGCTGTTTCCGGTCTGAGCGTTCCCTCCCGAGGAGAAACCAGGGTAGTAGGGATAGCCACGTTTTGCGTTTCCACCGTATGCGTTTCCACTGACAGAGGTACCACCATTACCAGCGTGATCTGGAAAAAGTTGTGAGGACGAGTGCTAACCGCGCAGTGAAGAATACTCAACGTACTTGCGTTTTGACCGTTCACGATAACACCGCCAAAGTTTCCGACGCTACCACCGTTAGCATTACCAGAGTTCCCGGACAGTGCGTTTCCGCCTCCACCCCAAGAGCTACCAGCATAAGCGTTCCCCGACTGGGTGTATCCACCATTGCCAGCATTGTCTATGGGCGTAAAGTAGCGTTATCAGGATTGGTCTTATGATCATGCGGTAAGAACTTACTAGCCCAAGGATAGTTCTGAATCTTCCAGCCTTCGTTGACGACATCCCCGCCGTTCACGTTCCCTGAAGAACCGGTCTGGGCATTCCCACCGGTAGGGAAGGTAGGGTAAGTCGGGAAGCCTGGTGAACGTTCTTGAAGAACGGGAAAGCCAGAGACGAGCGTCACGGCGGTGATGAGGGATACGAAGAATGAAGTGTGCATGGTGAGTGAAGTTGTTGAGAGAGGTACCGAAGTGGCAAATGAACTCTGAGTGAAAGACACGAGAGTTCGCTGAGTGATTGAGAGGTGTATGTTCTGTCTTATATCCTTTTCTGAGCACGAATACAGGAGATGCGTTCTCCTATACAAAACATAGTACTCGAAGGATGATAGAGCAATTATCAATCACTCGCCCCGCCTCGACCAAATCGTCTAGGTTGCCCCACCTTGTATCACAACAAATCGATATTTCAGATTCGGATTAACAAAGTATCAGGAGAGATGACAATACCAGCCATAGGAGTTGGATGTTTTGCTTGGTGTCTGCGATCAATCCTTGTAGTCGGGCAGGGGAGGAGTAAAGTCGAACGCTCTGGCTTGATGAGGATGTGCGGAAGACCAAAAACGGATGCTCGTTAACTAGATTGGGAAGTAAGGTTCGGTAATGATGACCCCTGGGTCGAGGAGAATCGTAAAAGCCGGACTGGTTCCTGACGTTAGTGGTTCTACGTCCCTGGCGGGGTTCAGGAACTTGATCATACGTCTAGAACACCGGGCATGATGATCAATGCGAAAGCAGGTAGTACGTTGTACTGACTGCTAATCTCATGGGTATTGGGGTTGGTTTGGCAATATTGCTAACTCCTATGGCATGGCGATCTCGACCTTGCTGGGAAGTTCGATAGTGTCTGAAACAAAGAACCATGCCTTCCGGGGCACCCTTGGAAATAGTAAAACTTACGATCTATCTCGACAAATGTAAGCAAGAGCATTGTTATAATTTTCAACAAAGAATGGGGTATAACGGTAGTTACCTATGACCGTTCCGCGATGCTTTGTTACTTGTGTCTACAACAACAGTCGGGTAGAGCTGTCTACGGCTTTCAGGCGGATTAACATTGTCTAGACAAGAACAGCAGCGGAAAGAGTGAGCGAATTGCTGGCATAAGCGACCGAGCTTTGTAAGTCACTTGCCTTGTAGAGATGCGGAAGTCCTTTCTGGGGGGAAGTAGCTTCAGAGTTCGAAACCACTGTTACTCAGCAAGTCCCCTTTGCGCGATCGTTGGAGGCGGTCCCCCTTGTCGCAAACAATTAAGTGGGCGCAAATACTACTTCAAATGAGATGAAGGCGTGGGCTAGAGTGCCTATTCAAACCACGTTCAAGTCTATGACCTAGGAGTCGAGAGATATGTCCGAAAGTCGCGCTCCAAACTACCCCCAAAGATTTCAGTTCAATGTAGTCCCCCTTTGAGTCTTTTGGTTATAGTACTCCGAGGGAGATATATCCGCCCATTGGAAATGCATAAGACCAATATCGAGTAGTGCGTTCTCGATCCATATCATTAAACTTTACTGTATAATGAAATGTCTACACCATAGGAGGTGTAATACGCTCCTGTGGACACTCGTAAGAGTCAGACGGCCGGCAAGATAGCTGATTCAAGTTCTACAAGTAGAGTTCAATAAACACTATGGTGATAATCTAGAAAACATAGGTGTTAGGATTTACTTTGCACCGTGAGATTGGACAAATCAATACTGATCCCCTGACAATGTCTGGGGCAATGAGATAGGTTATTCGTCATTTACTTGTGAAAGTTCCTCTGGGGTAGCGCAATGCACAGTGGCAATTGTTCGTCAGTTGACAGCCAGTGCTCGTCGTTAGGGACTCTTGTGCCTCTGTAGCATACACAGCCTAAAAGTCTGATGTTAGCGATGAGGCCTAGGGGTCAGATTTGTTGCGTCTTTAGTGTTTTTGCAACAATGAGTTCTGGATTGCTACGCTGATTCTTCGTGTTAGTGCAAGTTCAAACCACACTGCTCGGACTCGGAAGGACGGTAAAGTCACACAGTCACACGATGAAGTCATGAGACCGTGGATGTGACAGTGACCAGTGTGTTTGACCCATGCGGTACTCACGCGTTATTGAGCCACTTCATTTTGGCGAATTATTGTTTGTTGTTTAACAAGTCGCTATCAGGTCCTTGCCACTCTGTTCTGTCCACTGGTTACCACACACGCCTTCTCCATCTAGGCGCATTGTCCATTACAACGTGTACACCGCATTTATTGTCTACTGAGCGGTCGTATGGGCAATCAGAGTGGCGTGCAAGGTATAAGGTAATGTGCATGGTCCAATAGTACCCTACCGGTTGACAATCCTTTGTTCTCGTCGTCCAAGTATTGACCTGTCTCATTTGACCTATCCATCGATAGAGACTACTTAAAGCTCCTTGTATTTGGAGTCCTTTATCTTTCCTTGCCTTTCCTCCTCTGCCTAGTATCTTCACTCCTACCATACCTCGTTGAATCCTCGTCTGCATAACGCGACCATGATGTGCACCACCATCGAGAAAGCCTTGCAATCCCTCCTTAAAGCGGAACAACCCTTAACTGTGGCTAACGTCCTCTCAGCATACCTCGAAATTGCAGGTTTCACAACGACGAATCCAGATACCGTTTCTGAAGATGCAATCATGGCATTCGAACACGCACTGGATAAACACCCCGCTCCTCCCCCACCTCGTAAAACGAAGAGTGGAAAATTGATCCCCAGGAAAGAAACTCAAAGATGGAGCTTCGAGGTTGCAAAGTTGAGGGACGAGTACTGGATAGATCGGTTGGGTGTTAAGAGCTGTGCGAAGTGCAAATGTCGGAAATGTGGAAGATATATCGGCAGCACTCCTGCTATTGAAGAGGCTCCCACACAGAAGAAGCGCGTCGTTAATAAACGTGAGCAGAATCCCCATCCAAAGCAGTAGCGTTTTGTCTCATGCAAAGAAATTGTTAGGGGGTACCAAGAAACGCATTGTAAAGCGTAAAGCGGAGATCAAAAGCGTTTGGGATCCTTATGCACCCTCCACGAGCGCATTTGTCTTGTAATACACTCCTCCCTTTGCACTATCCCTCTGTTTCATGGTAGATTTCCGTTGGACCTAACGTCCCCTTCAACCTGTATCATACATCTTTTCCGATACCTCACTCTCTCTTCATATGCATTCTCTATATTCTACATCGCTCCTTGAAAACATAGAATACACATATTTTGTGCCTCACCCCAGTGATGTAAGAGCCCAGCTCGTATATGTCAGGAGGAGATATTGCCAAATATGGCTGATGACGAGGCGCCCGACGCACCCTGACACTCAACTTCAAGTTGCTGAATACGAGTTGTCAGCCTCTCCGAGTCGATTCCTAATGGACTCGTAGTACATATCTGCACTTGTAATACATGAGGGAAACACAGTCACGAGGCCATTCAAATACGAAGGTCGGTTCTGTATATCAAACGGGCTCCTCGCGGTTTGTTGCTAACATAGGTCGCTAGTACTACTACAACTTCCGCCTCAGGTTCACAACATAGGTCTACCAAAACCACAGCCCACCTACTAGTAAACGACTAGGGTAAGTCTATTCAGTCTCGTATGGATGTATGCCATGAATTGAACTGTAGCGACACGCCCTGTACATCTAGTCTATCCTATACTCCACATTCATTCACGACCAACGTTGTCAAGATGACAGGTTATTTCACCCTCCCGAACCCACCAGCTCGAGTGGCAGACTCCCCCTCTATCTATCTCGAAAAGGGAGCCTACCGTATGCGTGCGCCTCGTCGACGTCGCACACCGACCCCTCTCAATCTACACACACCATCACTCTCCACATCTTCCTCTTCGTCGATCACGAACAAGGGTACTAATGCCTTGCACGAACGATGGCTGTTGCTTTTGGTATTTGTACTTGTGATGGCAGTGATGACGTGTTTTGGTGTGGCCTATTATTTATTTGCTACTAGGTGAGTCTAACCGATTACTTTCAGTTCCTTTTTCTTGAGAAGTGTGGCTGACTATTTGTTCAAACTTTGAAGCCCCCGTGTGCCGCTGCGATGACTTGTTACAAACAAGCTGCATACCCAAATCGAACTTTTGGTTTTCTCGTCTCATTGCTTTGCTGTCCTTGCTATACCCGTATTGCCTGACCTTTATATATGTATACTTTGCTCCTGGATTTACTGCCTTATCCTCGTATCGCTTTACGTCTGGAATCAAGATGAGTATAACGACACACTAGAAAGTCAGTACCTGTGATGAGCCTGTGACGTAGCAAAATTATTCGGTTCCGACTTCAAGGTTCTGCCTTGTCATTGCTGGAATACGTGTCAAACTCTATCTTCACCAGGCAATTTTGTCTCCCTTGTAGGTTAGCCCCATTTGACTCACCAAGTTTGTGATGGAGTTGTATATATATACAGAACACTCATCATACTGACATACTCGTTTGTCCTAGCCCGTACAGCTCCGTCCAGCGTTTCCTATGCCTACTGGACGGACGAACGTGCGTTGGAAGCACACTGCGCATGGCAGTGATGAACCATACGCTTTTGTAAAACACAGTATGTTTACCTCAACAACCGACATCGGAACGGGAGAGATGGGGACGCTCAAATGATGGGGGTAGTCATGCCCGCTTCGACATTGACGAGTCCGGCTCGAGCATTGAGAGTGGGCTTGTAAGGACGTTAAGTGCGACATACTAGCAGGTGCGTTCATTACAAAAGCAAATAAACAGCAGCACAGTCCAGCATAGTTCAGCCGTGACTGTGGTCCCATGATGTCAGTTTTCTCGGAGCAAACGCAAACTGATAAATACTCGCTGTGTATTAGATCATTGACGTTTTCGTAAGAATATCTCATTTGTCAAGGTCTCTCGCCTTTTCAAAATGCCGTAGATGTGCCGCCCGGTGAAATGCTGTTGCACGTCGAATCGGAACCAGTGAGTTGAAATGCAATGTGAGAGCTACATTCGAATCTATCGCTATTATTTACGCAATATAGCATTTCTTGTGTCTATTTGAAGACTAAATCTCAGAGTACTTAGCCTACAGGAAGAGCGGGATACCGTCTCCAACTTACCATAACAGGAGAGTGTCTCTGGAAGTCGCCGCGTTTGGGAGAGATCCACTCGGAAGATCTGATGAGGCAGTCTCGATCGCGATCTCGGCTCTGGGTTGAATTTTTGATGTCCTTTGTCCCGGTGTTAAATTTCCTGAAAAATAGAATCGATAAAATCCGGAGTACTCGCCTGACCGCCTTTTCCCTGGACTCTTTCCCCCGTCCCTCCACAGACCTGTCCTACAGTCCTCCCCACTCTCTTTGGTTGTGCTACACGCCATAACCTGGGTTATCTGTACGAAGCAGAGCCCTCTTTAAACAGTCTTTCAAACGCACCGCAAGAGGACCTATTTTTAGATCCCCCAGGCGTTCGTTGCAAAGCTCGACAGGTGTGTCTCTATGCGCACCCAGTTTTCCCTAATAACGATGCTGATCCTGTCAACTAACGACAGCTTTCTGCTTATTAGGTTGGGCTGTGGCAGTCGAAACACAAGATTCTCTTAAGATCCCTCGAGGAGCTATAGTGGAGCGCCTGCGTCAACACGCCAGTTCGCTCGCCTGGTCATATCAAACGTGCGTCGGAGGTCTTTTGTGTTTCACTATAATACATGGCTCACTTGGCACTCTTTTAAAAGTCTCCCCAACGCTCCTTGAAGCCCAACTCACTTCTAAACGTCGAACATGGCTGGTCACACGACCGAAAATGCAGAGCCGACTCCTCCCTCGTCTCGCTCGGACACGCCCACAAATGCCAATACTCGAACCGATTTGAGTTCCTACGAAATCGAAGGCGAAGGCCGCCCTCCTTTTATTCTCAGTTACCCCGAAGTCAAGTTGCTCGGTATTGCTGGGGTGCGTTTTTGTGTCACGCGACTACCCCGAACTTCATTTCTAACCTTGTATTCCAGGTTGGTTTCTTCCTCGATGGTCAGTATACATGTAATATGTTCTTTTCTAAATCTTACTGACGTCTCTGTGCAGCTTATGACCTTTTCATCATCAACGTGAGTGTTTTGTCAAAACATCCACAGCCAGAAACGCCTTTTCCCATGTGGAAGCATCTTATCTCACTGGGTATATGCGCCTGGGCGGTACGCTGGTTCATATGACTTACCTATACGCCGCATATGCTTCTATGTATGTTTGTGGCGGGCAGGTTCATTGTCATATGCCACCCCGTTCCCTCTTGATGCGTCATACACGGAAGCTATTTTTCGCCATCCTCCTCGTGATGATGGTGGAAGTAGTGCGTCTCTTCTCGGGCCGATACACCAAACGCAATACACTTCTAGTGTATTTGTCCTCTATATGCACGTTCGACGGTAACTGATCAACATATTCCATATCCAGCCTGTTGCAACTATGTTGCAGTTCCGTCTTTTCGGCGGACATTCCCTGCCTTCTAATCTCGAGGGATTCATGAAAGCTGGTGCCAACATTGGAAGTGTGATTGGCCAATTTGCTTTCGGTTTCTCTGCCGATTACTTCGGCCGTAAAGCAGTCTGTACGTTCATACCATTCATCCTCGGTTTCGCTGTCATCCTACTAACTCACTGCGAAACATAGATGGCAAGGAGCTTATGCTCATCATTATCGCCACCATCCTTTGTTTGACCACCCCAACGGGTCAACTCTCGCCTAATGCCTGCCTGATATACCTTGGCGTCTTCCGTATTCTCCTCGGTATTGGTGTGGGTGGTGACTATCCTATGTCTGCTACTATTTCCACAGATCGTGCACACGTCCGCCGACGAGGTGTCCTTCTGTCCTACATCTTTGCTAACCAAGGATGGGGCTCATTTGCCGGAAGCTTGGCATTCATCATTGTCTTGACTTGCTACAAAAGCGTTTTGGATAAGGGTGAAACCAGCAAACTTGACGGTGGTATGTATCGTTATTTCCCCTCACTGATTACGAGCGTTAGATGCTTACCATTGCTATCAGTCTGGCGTATTGTTGTCGGTCTTTCCCTCATTCCTGCATTCGGTACCCTCTACCAACGTCTTACTCTTCCCGAGTCCAAACGTTTCGAAGACGCTAAGCGTGATGCTCGGGACGCGGAATCACTCGACACTTTGAAGGAGAAACAGGCTACTGAGGATAACGGTTCCGACAAGCCCAAGGACACCACCACTGCCACTACCGTTGCTGCTAAAGAACTGCTTGATGCCAAGAAGAACCACTTTAAGGAATTCTTAGAATACTTCTCGGAATGGAGACATCTCAAGCAGTTGATTGGTACTTCCATGTGTTGGTTCCTCCTCGATATTGCGTACGTTACCTTCTTTAATGTGACCTTATTCTTGAGTGGTGTATACTCAACTCGAATGTTCGCATCTATAGATTCTATGGCATCAACTTAAACCAAAATGTCGTCCTTCAACAAATTGGCTTCGATGGCTCAAGCGGTTCCACTTACGAACGGCTTTTCCACATCGGTATCGGTAACCTGATCATCACCGCTCTCGGGTTCGTCCCTGGTATATCTCTTTCCTGCTCCACATTTGTGAGTTCTGTACTGAGCAATGTTACAGGATACTACGCCACTGTTTTTACTATCGAGTACCTCGGTAGGAAGTGGATCCAAATCCAAGGTTTCTTATTCGAAGCCCTGTTCCGTAAGTCCCCCTTCTACTGCGTTCATGTGAATGTCGACTAACACTGTGCTTGCAGTTGGTATCTTGGCAGGAAGGTTCCATTCCCTGAGCAAAGTGTCCTTCATTGTCTGCTTCGCCTTCCTCCAATTCTTCTTCAACTTCGGTGCCAACACGTAAGTTCATAGTTCTTATCTCGTTGCCATCTTTTAACTCACATATCGCTCCTTCTGAATAGTACAACCTACTGTTACCCTGCCGAAGTCTTCCCCACCAAATTCCGTGCCACTGCACATGGTATCTCGGCCGCTAGTGGTAAGGCCGGTGCTATCATCTCCGCACTTGCCTTCAACAGTCTCAGCAAGGACATCGGTACCCCTCATGTTCTCTGGAGTACGTCCAATTCACATGCTTCCTCGCTCACTCGAAGCTAACCTTCCCTTTCACTACCTATAGTTTTCGTCGGCTGTTGTCTCGCCGGTGCAGTCTTCACACTTCTCCTTCCCGAGGTCAAGGGCCGTGACCCTGATGCGATCTACGCTGAAGAGTTGCGTGCTCGTGCTCGCGCTCGCGCTTGAAGGTGTTCATATGAACACAATGAACTGAGAAATCATTAATATGCCAAGTTCGAGGAAGGTGTTGACGATGGTGGGGGAGGTGCATCTCAAGAAAGCGTGCTTGGTTAAAGTATTTTTACGGGGGATGATTTGACACGATATGAGACACAGATGGACTCTGTTAGCCACGACATGTAATAATATTACCGACATTCTATTTCTATAGATAAAGACAAAATGCTCTGGATTGAGATAATATACATATGCTTCGAAAACATGTGTCCGTTTGGGATATTAAACATTATGCATTATGCTCGAATCCGGGTGAGACGAGGAGGAGTTCGAAGTGAAAACACTCGTTTCCGATTCCCACGGTTAGTATGCAAGTTGTATTGAGGTTTATGATTTTGGTAATCTGAAAGTACGCACCTCGCAAGCACACTCTGACTTGATGTCATTATTTTCTGCCAGGACCACACAGGGCTATTTTCTTTGATATCGAGAAGGTAGGTTTATTCATTCTCTCGTGACATCTCTACCGAGGGACACGCCGGAGATAGCTAGTAAGTATCGAGCTGAAAGAGTAAGAGTACTAAGAGACCGACGGCTGTTCTGCTAGCATTCAAGTCGGTTGTGCCGTTACTGGCAAACAGTTCTGAAAGCGCTATTCCTTACTCTTGATCATCCACAAGTCCATGGAGATAGCACTGGCAACGATAGCAATATAAAGGTAATGTCCGCAGGTGTTCACTCATCCGGGTATTAGATTGACTAATAGAATGAATAATAAGGTGCGGTGACGTAGCAGATGCGCACTATGTAGGAGAATTAGGAACCTTACCTCAACTGGCTGCACAATCCAGATCTCCTAAACGACGCGTAATATGTATGGGCAATGTCTATCTACGGCTTGCGCATGGAAACGATATGCAAAATAGGACCTCAATCCAGCTGCTGAAGCTGAAAATTTGACAACCAGATTGCTCATTTCGTGCTCGAAGCGTTCGTTGAGATAGGTTGTATTACCGGATCCCCCGTGCCAGTCGGTTTTAGGATCTAATACTGCCGCAGCTTGAAGCTCGAAGCTGATGACATCACACAAACATCCATGCCAAATGCTAAGGGTTGTGATGAATCCGAAGCCACCTCTTTTATAAATAGACTGCCTACGAACCCTGCTTTTCATTCCCACAACCACAACCATGACAAGCCAAGAGGCCTCTGCATTCAGAATCGCAATTGCGTACGTCATATTATCCCATAGTATATACCGGTAAACTTTTCAGACAGCTAATATTTTGCTTTTAGTGGTGGAGGTATTGCAGGCCTTACCCTCGCCCTTGTCCTGAAAAAATTCAAAAATGACAAGAATATAGTTGTTGACTTGTATGAAGCACGCCATAAATTGTCCGAAAGTGGTGCTGGGATAACTGCATGGCTACGGACCCGTTCTATCTTCGATACCCTTGGGCTCGGAGAAACTTTCGAGAAGAGGACTGTGTCCCCTCGCATGATGTTTCGTAAAGGCAATAATCAGGATCCGTTCTTTTTCTACGAATTTGAGGTGCCCCGTAAGTTGACCTTCGCGTATCATCTTGCACTATAGAGCCGACCGTTAATCTACCTTAGATGGCTCTGCTACTTTATCTCGACAAGATATGTTGGATATACTTGTCGATGATCTCTCGCCAGAATTACTTCCATACCTCCACATACATTTGTGCAAAAAGCTTGTATCCTACGAGCAAGATGCAGACGCTGTGGTAATGCACTTTGAAGATGGTTCCTCGGCACAAGCAGATATCTTGATAGGTGCTGATGGGTTAGCTTCACCAACTCGGAAGGAGATGTACACGAAGATGAGCGAAGACATGCGAGGT